>RQTK01001274.1:8236-24031 GCA_003991915.1 Elysia chlorotica
CTCTCTCTCTCTCTCTCTCTCTCTCTCTCTCTCTCTCTCTCTCTCTCTCTCTTCTTTATTTTGTTCTTTATCTCTCACACACTCGTCTAAGCATCGCCATTCTCAGTATGTAAAAGTATCGGCTTCACTTTTTCTCTCCGATTGAGCTGATTTAATATGGAAAGCTTGGATCAATTTTCGGGAGATACCCTATTCAATCCCACTGTTGATCTAATTTATAAAATTTGCAGGGTTTCGTCCCTTCTTCTTGGGTCGGTGTCAGTATAATGTAACCGTGTCAGAGTGAAGTCTCGAAAATCCTGCACAATCACGACGTGGAATTACGTTCGATTGTCAGATATCAGTCATATGACCCGTCTGATATATAGTGTAGTTGCTAAATGTGAACCTTAACGCCCCCCCCCCCAACCATTCTTCGGTTTTCTTCCTCATTCTCTCTTCTCTCCTTTCTGTCACCCTCTCCTCTGAGATCACCTATTACGGTATGTCTCTGTCTCTGTGTCTCTGTGTCTCTGCATGTCTCTGTCTCTTTCACTGTCTGTCTGTTTGTCTGTCTGTCTGTTTGTCTGTTTGTCTGTCTGTCTGTCTGTCTGTCTGTTTTTCTCTATCTCTCTCTCACTCCTCTCTCTCTCTCTCTCTCTCTCTCTCTCTCTCTCTATCTCTCTCTCTCCCTCCCTCTCTTCACCTTGTTTAAGTAGCCCAATTAATCAACGGCTAACGTCGGGTCCAGATTACTACTATCTATGTTGTCAGTGTTTAGACGACATCCTAAACCGAATGCATGTTTTTCCTGATTCCTCCTATGTGCTTCCGTGCTTTCGACATGATCTACGTAATGCCTTATTTAAAACATATACGTAGCCTACATTAATACAAACATTCAGCTTCCCAACTGCTTATCCTCCATTGTTGTCTGAATAAGGCAATTCAGCTGTCTAATTTTAATTACACACAGTACGTTTACCTCAAATTTCAAGCTTTGATGTTAAAACTTGTTCTTGCATCTATTTTCTAGGCTTGTGACAAGAAACGAGATTGCTTTCAGCAAAGGGGTTATGTCCTCTACAAAAGGGGCTGACGGGAGGAGCAGCACTGTACATCCCTCGGATCCCATGGATACAAGAGAAGATAACCTCGATGTGGGCGGATCGGCGGACAGCAAGGGTACTGGCACAGAGAACGTTCCTTCAGAGCAAGAGATTGACCAGGGGGACTCATCACCTGTTTTCGAAACTATAACTGCTCTTAATCCCCTGTTGCACAAGATACCTTTGTCTTATTAGTTAAAGTAACTATTGGAACCGCTGTGAGCAGCTGGTAGAGCTTGTTGCAAAGTTATTCTCAGCAACAAATTTCGCGTTCGGTTCTGTCCGAATCGCCTTTCGTTTTTTTACAACTGGTAAAGGATGAATAAGTTTCCTGACCCAACAGAAATCGATTTTAATGTTTGTGAGTTTTCTTTATTGCCCCAAAATCAATCTACCCTTTTCTTTTTATTGTGTCCAAAATTAATTATTAAGTTAATGATATTGACTGACACAAAATAAAATTAACTAGCTTTAGAATAAATCGCCCAGAACTTGGAATGATCTTATTTGTTTTTTGTTGCTTTTTCTTCAGCTATTAAGTTTTTTCTTCGTTTTGCTTCAGTTTTTGTGTTTGTTTTGTTTTGTTTGTTTCTTGGTTGTGGTGGTGGTTTTTTATTTGCTTGTCTTTCATTATTTTATTTGGGTATGGAGAGGCTCTTTTTGTTTTTGTATGTACAAAGAATGAATAATTCCGAACGGGAGACTAGTATTAAGGACACGCTGTCTGAAGACACGGAGCGGTTCAACACTACCATCCATTCAAGTGACAAAAAAGAAATATAACAAACAAACAAACAAAACTGAATTACCGATTTCTGGCGTTACACTTTTTAACCCCCCCCCCCCCCTCTCTCTCTCTCTCTCTCTCTCTCTCTCTCTCTCTCTCTCTCTCTCTCTCATAAAAACAAAACTAAAAATATCACCTTTCATATTTCCCTTTCTTCCATCCTGTAAGTCTGCGTCTAGTTTAATTTTTTCTTTTCTGCACTAGTATGTTGTTCCGCATAACATCATAGGGGTAATGTCTTTGATAGTTTTTTTTGTGTGTGATGGGTTTTTGTAAACTTTTATCGTTTGGTTTTGTTTTTTTCGTTTATTTTGTTTTTTATTTTTGTTGTCCTTCCCCCCCCCTTTTTTTTGGAGGGGGGGGGGGGGGGAGAGAGAATTTGGGCTTGTTCTCACGTGTTTGTTTTTCTTGTTATGTCAATAATGACATTAAAGGCGAGGGAGGAACCAAAATTAAAATACAAAAAAATAATGTGATAAGAAAATCACGATCATGTGTTTATGATATTTGTCTTCAAAACCACGCGGGTTATTCTACCTCAATATTTTTACTAGGCATTTATAATTAAATTTATCGCATTTGGTTTACGTCAGTATAAAAATAAATACGTTATAGGAAAAACAATTTCAATGAAGCCACATATGCCGGCAAGAAAACCATCCGCCAGAGTAATTGTAATTTCAATGTTTGAATATCCCTAGCCAGACGTTCCTCAACCGATGCTCAAAATCTCTTCATTACTGGCCTACACGTACTACATCGTTCGTAGAGTTCAGCTCTGTGGGGGCAATAGTCATACATGCATAATGTATATGCATTGCATTTTTAACTAGCAACCATACCCTGCCTATCTCTTTCCCAATAGCTGGCCGGTCCTGAATCGATAGAGTAGGCTTACATAACACTTATTATCATTATTATTGTTAAAGGAAGAAAGTAAGACTTCGCGCTAGCTAGATTTTGTTAATGATATAATTATGTAACCCCTTGTAACCCTTCTGAATGTAATTGAAAATCTCAACTGACAGTAAGTTAGGAGAGAGGTTTTTGCTAAACTTAAATTCTCAATATCAATTGATATAGACCAGATCCCCGATTCTCTCTTACAGAACAGGTTTAACAAAAAGTAAAGTCGCAATATTCATTGACATAGACCAGAGAAAGCTAGGCCTACTAGCTCTTCAAATCGATCGGCGCGGTCAATAAAATGTTCACCATTTTCAATCGTCACTTTAATGTAAGGCACGAACGTGTTTGAACTTAAAGACCATGGAGATCTGATTTTGCGGAGCGATGAGATAATTAACCCTACAACGAAAAAAGCTGTTGTGTTTCACGCGAGAACTTTTATAGGTGTGATTTAGGTTCTCGAGGTGGGATTAGGTCTATAAAAACACATTTGTCTTCATTTTTTTTCTGCATCTGTATCGCATTCGTAGTCAAACTTTTTAAGGGGCCAAAATCTAATAAAAGGTTTCTTAACTTTCACTAAAAATGCGGATGTGGATTGATAAGACAAAAAAAACCCAAAACAAAACAAAAACAAAAAACACCCCCTCCCAAAAAAAAAGAAAAAAAAATAATGGGAGAAGTTGAATGCTTACAAGCGTGCTAGGCCTATTACGTATGTTATCTCTATCTTGACTCTGACTTCTGTTTGGGTTGTTCACAGAGTATCCGTTTGCCAAAGACACATTTCTTAGATGGATGATACTTATCTTTTTTGAGTTCTAGCGTGTCATTCAACCCTTTTAATACGGCTGGAAAGATTTTTATTACATACATATTAATTTTAAAACGTATTTTTACTAATATTTTCAAATTAATTTTCAAAAAAAGGTCTAATAATAAAATTATTTCAACATTCTTCCTTAGAAAAACAGCAATGTATTGTAAAAAGCAAAATGAATTTTAATCCCATTTTCCTTGAGATTCAATTTTCAAGTATTAACCACTCACTTTTCTGCATTATATTTTCATTAATTGATTGAATTACTTTTGCAGTTTTTTTTTGTTCTTAAGTTTCAAATACACACTTGTGAATTTGAATAGCAGCACTAAAGGGATATCAGGAGAAACATTCCATACGTACGTGCATCGTGCCAGTGAATTTATGTCACTCCAGTTGTTTAGTGACCTTTTCATTAGGGAGTTACATTATTATATGAGAGAAATAAGATAGGCTGTTTTATAACTGATAATTATGACAAAATATATTGTTATTGTTTTAGATAATGTCACAAGTAGGAATCTGTCGCAGGTATCAGTGGTACATGACTCGGTGTGTTGTCATCGTTATTGGCGGTATATTATCGCTCGTTATAATCTCCAATAATCAGCTGGTCTCTCAGTACACTGGATTTATAAGACGGTAAGGACTCGGTTAGAAGTATACAGTTTTCTATCTCTCCATCTCTTTCTTTCTCTCTCACACACTCTCTTTTTGTCCCTCTATCTCTCTCTTTCTCTCTCTCTCTCTCTCTCTCTCTCTTTCTTTCCCTCTCTCTCTCCATAATCTCCTCTCTTCCGTCACCACGATCATTTGGTAATGCCCTTGACTGAAAAGCAAGGGATCAGATGTTGCATTCTCTACTGGCGATCCAACCTTGACTTTCAACTCTGTTTAGATTGCTATAGAAAACTGAAAAACATGTAAAATGTAAAACTACAACTGAGCAACAGGAAAATACCCACCCCTTTTTTTCCTCCCTCTCTTATTCTCTCTCTCTCTCTCTCTCTCTCTCTCTCTCTCTCTCTCTCTGTGTCTTTCTCTTTGCATCAACTCCTTTCTTTTTCCACCTCTTCTAACCCTCTACTTTTTCTCAGACGATTTTAATAAAATATCAACTTTCATAGAAACTTTTCCCAAACGCGTTAAGCTGACAAAATCAGTTCTCTCTTCAAAAACCTGTTTTTGAATCCATCTAATTTCATCTTTTTTCTAGACAAACGAGACAAGCTGCTCAAACGATACCGGCCAGTCGGCCAACTTGTGCCCCGTGTCCAGAACAGAACTGGTCGATGCCTAGAGTGGTCCAGCCAGGATGGTCAGAGCTGTCCACTATCAACTGCTCTGTGAACGGGGACTACGCCATTGTCTGCAAGCAGGACGCCACGGATGTCTTTATCCCGACATCTTTCATCAACCGATACTTTGAAGTGAGCAAGGCTTTTATTTCTCTCATAAATGATCTTCATTATTATTATTATTATTATTATTATTATTATTATTATTATTATTATTATTATTATTATTATTATTATTATTATTATTATTATTATTATTATTATTATTATTATTATAAGGCGTGATTAAGCTTTACATTCTTGGCTGTCCTGGAAAATCATGCACTGCATGGTGGATTCCAGATAAAATCAACCCATTGTTACTTTGAAAGTGTTGATTCAGTTGACTATATCCAGAAGACAAAAACCTTAACTTAGACCGCCATCTGATGTTGACACTGCTTAAGATTTGACTTAACGTGGATTCCACTGTACATAAAAGTTATATTACAACGAGGAATCTCCGCAGCGATAAGAATACTTCAGTAGCTTTACAAACTTCATTCTCTGGCTCCAACAACATTTTTTACATTGTTCCAATTTTCCAAAGTTGAACAGTAAGGCAAAAATCCCAAAGCGAAAACATTTCGAATTAGATAAACAAAATTAACAACAACAACAACAACAACAACAACAACAACAAAGTAAGAATAAAAAATGCAGCTGCATTTTATAATTAGGTAAAAGGATACAGCACAAATATTTCTAAGAGTTTTCTGTTGTAGAAGCTAATGATTTGAACATTTTTTCCACCGAGGCATTTAGCAATTTTTTTAACAGAATAATTTTCAACAGAAGTGACGTCTACATTAGTTGGAGTGAACTAAGAAAATCGGAATATAAATTCAGGTCCCACCCTTTACTCAAAATCTACGAATAACCCTAAACCTAAGTTCGGCATTAACCGATGCCTAAAAGTAAAGCTAAGTCACCTCTGACACAAAGTTTAAGACTAAACCTAAACCTTGGTTCATTGTTAACCTATGTCTAAATTTAAGACTAAACCTAAACCCAAGTTCAGTATTAACTTAGGTCTAAATTTAGAAGTACAACTAAGTCGCCACTGACAAAAAGTGTGTAAGACTCATAGATGTATATATCTACCCCTAGATCGATGACAAAAAAAATGGCGGCCCGCTTTGCGGTATATTAGCGCGCGGGCTAGCGGTGTCTGTGGGTCGGAGAGGGTGGTAGTTATATTATACATCTATGGTAAGACTAAAACTCGTTGAAATCTAAACCTAGGTTCAGTGTTAACCTAGGTCTAAATTTAAGAGTAACGCTAAGTCACCACTGACACAAAGTTTAAGACTAAACCTAAACCTAAGTTCAGTATTAACCTAGGTCTAAATTTAGAAGTAGACAAAAAGTGTGTAAGACTAAAACTCGTTGAAACCTTATCTAAACCTCAACAATAAACCCAGGCGTAGCTCTAATCCTAACAGTTTTTTTTTTCCGTTTCGAGGTGTTTGGAGAGATATCTACCTCTAGCGACCACCACGAAACGGACTGGTATAACTTCCGACCATCTTACGGAACTGTCTTCCCACTACAGGAGTCGGACTACACCCCCGCAGGAGGTTTTCTCAACTTTCACAAGTACAATGTAGAAACTAGGACAGCCATATTGTGTGTTACTGCCGCCGAAGGTTAGTTCCTTCTGTCTGCATGTATCTCCCTATCTATCCAACTATCTACCTACCTATTTATCTAGCTTTCAGAACTTTCAGCACAACAATGTGGAAACCAGAGCAGTTATCTACTGTGTAACTGCGACCAAAGCTGACCCTGCAGTTTTTCGCTGCCGGAATGGCAAATTTGCGACCGCGAAACTTCCATCATCCCCAAAAATGGCGAAATTGGGGATTTACATGTTTTTTCCTCTTTGTTTCTCTTTTAAAAAAAAAACCCAGAAATTTAAGACTGCCGTTTGAAATTAGACTTCAAAACTGACAATAAACTTTTCTCGTTTCTTTTCTCTCCATCTATCTACCTCTTTCTCGTTTAGGCTTCTCTCTTCCCCTCTTTCTCGCTCAGGCGTCGCTACCGCTCTCTCTCTCTCTCTCTCTCTCTCTCTCTCTCTCTCTCTCTCTCTCTCTCTCTCTCTTATTCTTGCTCAGGTTTCTATCTCTCTGCCTCTCTCTCTATCTCTCTCTTTTTCTCTCTCTCTCGTTCTCGCTCTCTCTCTCTCTCTCTCTCTCTCTTTCTCGCTCAGGTTTCTATCTCTCTGCCTCTCTCTCTATCTCTCTCTTTTTCTCTCTCTCTCGTTCTCGCTCTGCTTCTCCTCTTTCTTTCTTTCTCACTCAAACATCTCTTTCTCGCTCGCTCTCTCTCTCTCTCTCTCTCTCTCTCACACACACACACATACACACATCTCTCTCTTACTGTAAGTTGTCTTCTTTTCGTGAACTCGTTCCTTGGTTAGATCGTTAGAACCAGAACTGGCGTTTTTCCTTTCTAGGCACTGTATGTCATCCCATTTGATTGATGTTGAATGATTTCAAAGTAATAACCAATACTTCATATTAATTTTCGATGAGACTGAACATTTTGGTAAAAGTTCCTTTTATTTGTACATGTACCCACATTTTTAATAAAAAAAATAAGGGTCCATTTCATCCACAGGGTCATCCATAACGTATTTTTCCACTTTGCCTCACGTTTGACCAAATTTTGGTATTTTCGATAAAATTCGTTGCATATTTTTTCCCGCAAGATTTTGCAAAATGGGATTTCAATGGGTAATATCTTAGCTTTATCTTGTGCTCAAGGCGCCCTTTGAAACACTCGTGTCAAAACATTAATAACAAACTGGGGTACTCGCTCATATGAACAGGTTGAATACAGTGTAATAATATTGTATGTAAACTGATTTTTCTTGAAATGGGAACTTTTAGACCCCTTGCTATCAGTTAATAATATTTCTGCTTCCTCCTTTTTTATTAAATAAAATTATCTTTTCTCTTCTTTAAAAAAAATTATTTCTTTCTCTCTTTTTTTCTTCTTTCTTCTTTATTCTCTTTATATATTCCTCCTTTAAAGCCATTATCATTACGTTTTTATATTACTTATCTCTCTCTATTTTTTTTTCCGTATATATTATATCTAGACAGCTATGCTACTACTGCTGCTAATGTTGGAGAGATTTTAACCCTTTAAGCACATGATTTTTACGTTTGACAATTTTATGTGCTGCCACGCATGAGACAGAGCAGGGATACCATGACTCCTGTCCGATCACATTCTACTGACACCGAGCCAACCACTTACAGGGGACGAAAATCGGGGGGGGGGGGGGGGGAAGCTGCCGATCGTGGGACTCAAACCCCAAACCTTCTGATCTGAAGACCAATGCTCTACCACATGAGCTAATTCGCCTTCCGTGCAAGTGCGGTGCAACTGGAACCAATTACAAAATGAAGGTGCTTTACTTTCATATCTTTTAAACGACAATAAATGTCTCCGAAAAGCGTTTGCAATGTCACAATAAGGATGGTATTTAATGGTGATTATAGAAGATAAATGCTTGAATCTCGTTCAACTAACACTTTATCGTGAAACGCTTATACAGGGGTTCCCCTGGCTACCCAGTGGGACAAATCAGGCTATTTCTACGCCATCTCCATCGCCCAGTTCGGCTTGAGTCACCACGCCAAGGCTCTGCTGGAAGCAAGTCCTGTCAGGACGGTGAGCAGGGTTTTATCTGAAACACTAAGCATTGTCTAGGCATAATGTTAATTCTACGTGTCAAACTGAGTCTTCTTCTTCTCGTTCTCCAACACTCTCTTCAAATTTTGATCCCAGCCTGCGCAATGAAGGCTACCGTTTTCTCTAGCTCAGGAAGGGGCATATTTCCATGTATTTTTTTAATCGTCACCACTATCATCTCATTATCATCATCATCATCATCATCATCATCGTCATCATCATCATCATCATCATCATCATCATCATCATCATCATCATCATCATCATCATCATCATCATCATCATCATCATCATCATCATCATCATCATCATCATCATCATCAACATCATTGCTTTTTCTCACCTTGGCTCAGAGTATAGACGATCAACAAAATCTGTCCATGCCTCCTTATCCCGGACCTACAGGAGGGCAGACTTAACTATGATTTTTACTGTTTCCACTACAATCGACCCACAGACATTCGGTTCCGGTAACGCAGATCTGGCCAGATGGACAGTGGCCGATCCTGATTCAACCCTCAAGCGAGCCCTGGTCAAAGTGGGTGGAGTGGACACACCAGTGATAGCGTTTAGTGGCCCAGGTTGGTGTAACGCATGTATTTCATTCAGATTTATGTAGTAGAGATATAGTAAAAGTTTCTTCGCGTTTTTTAGGAGTAATTTTATAAGTGTTGTATTAATGATTGGTATCTTACTATAGAAATCTTTGCTGAAAAAAAATGTATTGACTTTGTCTTTATTGCGGAAATAATTTAGTTTCATATTGATCAAGGCTTCTCAAAACAACATACCAAGTCATGGATGTAGACAAAGACCTATATTAACAGTCAATTTGGGCTAATATATTTTTTATACGACATGAATCAATCACTGTTGGGTCACTTCAGATTCTTGTTAGGCTGAATGGGCTGAAAAACAAAACACTCTCTGAGTATCATTCTGCCCTAATTGTTTCAAGAATTTTTTTAAAAATGGAAAACTGTTACCCCTACTATGCAAACTGTGTTCGCTTAGATCCAGTCGCAGTATTGGCCTGTACTTGAGGAGAGAGTCACTGAGTTAGATTCTAACGTCGAACGTTAGAAGCAGGGCTTTATCGTGGACATGTCCCAAAACTAACGTCTGGAAATTGTACGTGATGCTATGCACAAACAGTGCGGGAATACCGGACTCCTGTCTCGACCGGTCACACCTGTACTTGAGAAGGCCTCGATATTGATCTCATAATTGTACGTAGCTAGAACTCAAACGTTTCGTAATGCTGATCTAAAATTTAATTTAATCAGAGAGCTAGCTCAGTCGGAAAAGTGATTGGACGAAGAGCAGGAGGTCCTCAAGTGATGGCTCTTGCTAACTTTAACACAATTTCAATCTAACGTAGAGTTGTTGTTTTTTTTTTTTCAGAAAGTGTAGGGGGTATCTCACAAGCCTACGATTACACCTCGTTTTTGCTTTGAAGACAAAAGAAGGCCTATAACACTAAAAAACAGTGCTTAATCTAATAACCTAAAATTCGGGCTTTTTGAATTTACAGCTTCCTTGACTGATGGTGGTCTAACTCTATCGCTCAACACAAAAGATCGTGCTCTTTGCTTTAAGATCAAACTCACCGAGCCAGGGGGCATAACTGTGAAAATTAAGACTCGTGGTACAACGTTTGGTTATGTCTCTTATGCTCTCGTTGACAAAACTCTTGAGGTCAACGGTAACCATGTGATCTACGGCATGAAGGTCGCAAATTTGAAGAAATGGCTTTGGTTGACAAGAGACCTTTTCACAGACTGGTTTAAAGGTAAGCAGAGAGAGAGAGAGATAAAGAGAGAGAGAGAGAGAAAGAGAGAGAGAGGGAGAAAGAGAGAGATACAGAAAGACAGACAGACAGAGAGAGAGAGAGACAGAGAAAAAAAAAAAGGGGGGGGGGAGACAAAGAGAAAAAAGACAAAGACATTTGAGATGAATCGAATGAAAGTCCAACGTCAGCATTATATACTTTATCATGGACGGGTACCAAGACTAACTTCTGACAATTTTTATGTGCTGCCACACACGAGACAGGGCGGGGATTCAATGACTCCTGTCTCAGTCGGTCACATTAAACTGACCTGACCCAACCAGTAGGGAGCGAAATCGCCAGGACTGGAACTAGGATCTTTTCCTATCCGCAACTATTGTTTCCAACAACCTTTAAATGGAATGGGTGGGCATAATAATCACATTTGAACCACGCACTTTTTACTCGTCAGTCCACCCTTCTATTGAAGAGGCCATATTATTTTTAGGGTGAAAAGAAAATGTATGTAACTGAATTAAAGTTATACTGGTATAAGGATTATCGCAAGTGTTCACTTTTCAGATGAAAATAAAATGTTTTACCATTATATCATCAATTATATAGACAATATTTTTTTATTATTAGAGAATAGAGATGCTGGAATAAAAAAAAGGTCACATAGACCTCTTAATGATAAGTACAACACTAACATAAAACCTAAATATCAAATTTTCTGGGAAATGCCTAGCGGACCCTACGGTGTCCCCAGACTATTGGTTCTCGGAAATCGTAACGGTAACTCTTCACGGCAGAGGCTACATATACAACATGACCGTTTCGGGCAGCGCGCACTATGAGAACTTCATTCAGGCATCTGATTGGCTGGTGAGTACTGATAGCTTACAATACATGATTTGTGAAACAAACATTCCATTAGTTAGAGCATGGCTCCAGGTGTACTTCAGAAAAAGAATGTTGCTGCTGTATATTTACCTTGAGTTGAGTTGAGTTGGTATCATAACGGCCAACGTCAGCGGCATGGCTATATTGTTAACAAGTTCCAAGACTAACGTCTGATAACTTTACGTGTTGCCACACAGTGATAGAACGGGGATATCAGGACACGGTCACATTATACTGAGACCGAGCGAACCAGTAGGGGACCCAAAGCGGACAAATAGATGTTGTGACAATGTGATGTCTTATAGGTGTCCTTAACAGATGACACAGAAAAGGTGGGACGAGCGGTGATGCCAAAGATTTGAACTTGGAACTGCTCCTCGTCCTAGAGCACTGGCGACCAAACTAACTGCAAGCCCCTGAAATACTGGGATAGTGGCTTTCTCTTCACGTCAAATGTGTTGTTGTTGTTTTTATTAGTCCAGTGGCCTCTGAGCTTGCTCTCTTTTGCAGCAGTTCTCTGTAGCTGCGCTGAGGTGGAATACGAAGCCGTTTGGAGGTCAGGTCTCACAGGAAGGAAAAGCTGTCTTGGTTGGCTAAGACTTGGGCATTGGAACAGTGTGTGTTCCACGGTCTGCAAACTGTCATCACACAATGGAAAGAGTGGTGTGTGTTCTGTGTTGAATCTGTTCAGGTGAAAGTTGAGGGGGATGTGTTGCGTTCTGAGTCGAAAACTAGCACATTGTTCTTTCCTCTGAAGAAGGTATATAGGATCGTGAAGTTTAATTGTATTTTGGTGCTTGTACACAATTCTCCCAGTTGTCCCCCTTGCCCACTGGTTCACCCATTCTTCTTTAAAATTTTGACGGATAATTCTTTTTGCTGTTTGGTAAGTTGTTTTTACTAGAGGTTGTTCTTGAATAGTCCCCTTTTATGGCACGTCTATCAGCCTTTTCATTTCCTGGTAGATTGATATGGCTTTGAATTCACTGACAAACATGCGCAGTGGGATATTTATTGAGAATGCATTTAATTTCTAGAAGTATGTCAAGTATGTGATGAACTGCTACTTAAGAATGAAGCATCCAACATAGAAACTCTCGTGCTTAGATTTAACTTCTACGACTGAGCTCTCAAGCAGCTTTCATATCCACCCCTTTAAATTCGTGTTTACATCTGGCAAAAGTATGTTCGGGAAACGTATGTTCCCCAAAGCCTGTCCCTGGAGTTATTCTCAAAACCTGCGTTGGTTATAACTAAAAAGTAAATGCGTGCTGTGTCTTGCTTAAACGTCTTTGATATCACAAGAATGGCTATAGACGTCGACGAGACCCAAGCAGAGCGGTATATATGGGAGTTATCGGGTCACGTTATATTGAAACCAATCAAACCAGTATGGAGAAAGGAGACTAAAGTGGGATTAGGACCCGGACCACTTACATAAAAATAATGGTAAAGCTCTAACCCAAGCACCTTTGTTAGGACTCCCAATTTACGGCGCGTGAGTTCCCGTGTATCACCAACCAGCGATGACCGTCTTCCACAGGTGGAGCACCAAGACAAGGCAGGAGGCTGGCCGACTAGTGTCGCTGTGAAGACCAGGGGGATCCAGCTTCCGCCCAACTGGTACTCAGCCATGGCTCAGGGGCAGGCTATGTCTGTCCTGGTTAGAGCATACAACCTCACACAGGACACGGAATATCTGAAGGCAGCGGTGAGAGCTCTGACTCTCTTCACAGTAAGTCTAGGTATTTAAGTATCACAGTAAGATCAGATATGTTGAGTCCGCATTTCACACATTTGATGGTGTAAACATGTATGAAAAACTATAACATCATAACCATTATGATTCACTCAAGATGAATCAAGATGAAAAGTACCCTGCCTAAGAAGCGAAAGTCCCACATCCGTTATCATCATAAAAATCATAAAGCTTTCCAAATCTCACTCATGACAAGAAGTGCCAGATCTGTAAACGTTGTAGCACTCTGCGCAATACACAATAAAGTCCCAAAGTGCTTTTTAGTCTAGATAGATTTCGATTTTCTATTAAATGCATACAGAAAAGGAGTGCTTGTAAGGGAAATAGACCGACAAGTCTAGACATACAATCTTTTCGGGGGGGGGTGGGGGGGGGGGGGGGTACCTGGAAGATTAAAAACATGTATTTTTAGTTTTAGTAGCGGAGAATCTGTATTAGAGGAAAGGGGGGGGGGGGGGGGGGGGGGGCGGCAGGTGACATAGTTCTCCACTCTTTATGTCCATATGTCAAATCTGCAGAACAAGTAGAATTGAAGTAGCAAGAATTTTTCTGAAAAGTAAGAAAAGCTTATCGTTGAAAAAATAATATGCAACTACGATATGTTTTGTATTTTTTTCCAGCGTGATTCTACAGATGGCGGCGTTCGAACCCGCTTCCTCGGGCAGCTAGACTGGTATGAAGAGTACCCGACATCTCCAGGCACTTTCGTCCTGAACGGTTTCATATTCTCCCTGCTCGGTCTCTATGACGTCATGGTTAGACTTTTTTACGTTCATAAATAAAATCATGGTATGGTTTTTCTTATATTTAGTTATGACAAAAAAGTAACCCATTTTTTACATTCATTTACAATGGTTTGGTAGTACTTTTCTTAAACTCAGTTATGACGTTTTGGTATGACATTTTGGACATTACATTATGACGTCATGGTGAGATCAACATTCTATATTTTTCATAAATACGTTCCCAGGTAAAATCGTGATATAGACTGTCATACAAGTAACTGTTACTACCAGAAATTGGATATAGTTCAGACTGCGACATGAAAATATCACTGATAGGTAGTGAAAACGAACAAGTCAAAATGCTTCACAATTGGTTTCACCCCGGCTCGAAGTACTCACAATTAGAAACAATAGCTGCAATATGAGCATGAACTTCTGAAAATCAATTTTCCTTCACCAAATGGAATATTACAAATAATTTTTTATACTTGCATACTATTTATCAGAAAACAGCGGATGGGGATGGCCAGAAACTTGCACAACAACTTTGGGCTTCCGGTGTGGACTCCCTGAAGAAGCTCCTTGGGTTGTTTGACACAGGGGAGGGAACTCTATACGACCTTCGTCACGTGATCAGCCATGAGCCGCCCAACAGGGCGCGCTGGGACTACCACGTGACACATATCGCTCTCATCCAGGAGATGGCGCTCATAGACGGAGACCAGCTCTTCTCCAGCATCGCTAGCAGGTGGCTGGCCTACTGGAGGGGGGAGAAAACCCCGCACAACTAGATCTAGATCCCATGTTCCAATAGTATACACCGGCGTTATAGTTGGTCAGCACCAAAACACAGACTTTTGTGTTTGGAAAATGGTGGTTTAATAATTGCATTGCCAAAAGCAAAATTATAGATACGTTTTAAATATCTAAAAGTAAAGTCCCAGAAATCCTTCACAGAGGCTAGTCAGCATATAGGATTCGAATATTGAACCTCCTGCTGACCATGCCAGATCACTACCGACTTCACTATCTGTATTTTTCTTTTCCCACAGATCCCACCGACTGCCGCGAGTTGGGTGGCCATTTTTAAGTTACATAAGACACCCATGGTATTTTAGTTTCATGCAGCATAATACAGTTTTAATGTTTTTATGCTTCTTAACATACAATAAATATCTGAATCTGTCCGAATTGCGACTTGGGCCTGATTTACACTGGTTGCTTCACATTTTTTTTAGAATCGAAAAGTATAGGACTATAATCTAACTACATTTATACGGCTCTGTGATAAATTATCACAAGTGTGCTTGCAATGAAACTTGAGGAACATTATGGTACCAACTTAGAATCGAACGTTGAACTCATGCTCGTCAACTCTACCGGCTGTTCTCTTTTGCATTCCATTTATCATTAAACCTGGTTATATCCTTTCAAACCTCGGTTGATTACAAGAAAAAAAGCTAAGGCGTTCCGGCCTAGAGAAATTCAGACAATAGAAAATGCTGACGTTTCGACCATGCAATCTGGATCATGCAGAACATGATGCGTTTGACTCTCTGTACGTGGGCCAAGCAGGTGTAAATATGAGCATAAATTAACTGTTATTCTAAATAGGGCTTAAGCGGCTTCGTCCAACCTCTTGCTGGACTCGCTCTTTCTCCCCATCCCTAGATCTAAGTAATGGAGAGTAGATCTGTTATAGGCCTAGCGGATCTAGTGTACATCTATAGCCGACTTCACGCTTCTTAGAGAGAAGAGAGAGAGAGAGAGAGAGAGAGAGAGAGAGAGAGAGAAGAGAGAATAGAGATAGAGAGAGATTAAAAGAGTAGAGAGAGAGAAAGTTAGAAATAATAGAGAGAGTGGGGCGAGCGGGAGAAAGAGAGAGAGAGAGAGAGAAATAGAGAGTGTGATTGAGCGAGAGAAGACAGAGATAGGGAGAGAGAGAGAGAGAGAGAGAGAGAGAGAGAGAGAGAGAGAGAGAGAGAGAG
>RQTK01001274.1:32780-67780 GCA_003991915.1 Elysia chlorotica
ACTACTACTACTACTACTACTACTACTACTACTACTACTACTACTACTACTACTACTACTAGTAGTAGTTGTAGTAATATATAAATGTATCCAAAAAGGAAACAAAAGCACAACACTTCTGAGTACATCTACTCAGTTGCTAAGGACCTAACAGTAGATTCACGTGCGCAAGAAATAGGAATAATATGATAATAAATAGAAGAATACGCACAACTTAGCAACTGAGGGACACAATAAATCAAACACAACTAGAAATTATAGAGAAAATACATGAAAACGTTTCGCCTTTATTAATGGCTTTGTCAATACTAAAAACAACAGCGCTGCGACGTTGCACTTACAGTCCTCAACGCTCTACCACTTGCGCAAGCGTCGACACCCCCGCTTCCCTAAGTGGAGAGAGATGGAAGCATAAATAAGAGGGCGGTGAAGGATCTACTCCCGTAGGCTTCTAGACTGGCATTTTGGAAGAAAAAATAAATTGAGAATCCAGAGGCATCTACTGTAGTCTACGTTAGAAAAGTCAACTGTGCGATTATGTTATCCATAATCATTATATGAACCGCAAGGAAAGTATTTCCATGTCTCTAAAAGTGTTTAAAGACGTCACAGGATTTCGTAATAACATAACAGTAACCCGTGTTTCCTCCTCCTCCCAGACTCCCAA
This sequence comes from Elysia chlorotica, assembly GCA_003991915.1. Taxonomy (NCBI): domain Eukaryota; kingdom Metazoa; phylum Mollusca; class Gastropoda; family Plakobranchidae; genus Elysia; species Elysia chlorotica. The sequence goes on from RQTK01001274.1 coordinate 33,448, forward strand.
CAGCCTCTAAAACTCAGTCATGTTTTTGTTTTTTAGAATGGGATTAAAAAGATAATTATTAAAAAACAACAACAACAACAACAACAATAACCCCTCTACACCCTCTAACTCCTCGTTCAACAACGACAAAACCCACTGATGTATAGTTTTACAACACAACCCCTCCACCTAAAATGGTCCTAACCTATTCCCCAGAGTACAGTCCATGTCATCCGTCTCAGAATGTCTCATCACAGTCGGGCCTAATAGCTGGAAAATGTGCCAACAAATCTTTACGTTAAACCTCGGAGGGCCAAAATGTTTTACAAAAAAAAACAACAACAAAGAAACACACACGAAAACATCATCAACAACATACCAACGACTGTAGTAAGAAGTGCTGCTGTATGAGTAAAAAAAAAGAGAAGAGCTATGCTCTACAACTACTACTACTACTACTACTACTACTACTACTACTACTACTACTACTACTACTACTACTACTACTACTTTTATCAAGGGCGGCTGGTGCCTTTGGGCAGGGTGGGCAGTGCCCGACCTGTTTCGCTAAGAAGGGGTTGTTTTACAAAAATACAATGTACACAATAATATGACAAATATTAAAATCAATAATAAATGTATCCGTCAGACTCTGCAACTAAAAGAAATTAAACCATAATTATGACAGTACGCTCTTTCTGGGCGCGACGTGGTTTAGAATTACGTTAGCGTAACTCTTGTTTTAAGTTTCAACATCTCAGTGCCGAGTAGAGTCCCCTTTCACTAAGGTGGGCTAATGTGAATTTGCCCAACCTCCTTGTAGTGTTCTTCAATACAAAATTGGACTTTGACCCTAACGCTTTCCATGTCTTTATAGTAAGCCAAGTGGGGCTAGCCCGACTTGGCTAGTTTTTCTGATATCTTGAACCAAATCCTTTCATATTTCTTGAAGTTATCACTATAAGCCTTTGCGTTGATTTGAGCAAATCTCTGATAATTAGATTAATTTAAATATATACATATAGGCCCCCTATTGATATGCAATGCTATACTTATTGTTTTCAACCTACAAGTTTAAAACCAGCGATATACTACTACTACTACTACTACTACTACTTCTTCTCTTAAAAAACAACAAAGATCTGAATATTTTTTGGATTAAATGCTGGAGAACATTTAGCCGAGCCAGTCAGTTGGTTTGAGGAACTGGTTTGAAAAACTGGAGGTGCGCAGTTCAAATCTCGAATCGGATGCTGCATATCAATATCACTAGATTGTAACTTTTTGGGTTTTTTGCTGTAATCAGGTGAGTTTTAAAGATTTTAAAACATTGTGTTTTTTGCGGTAAGGGTTGGAGGGAAGGAGGGTGCGGTAGCCCTGATGCAGTGCATCGGCTTCTAATGCAGAAAGTCAGGCGTTCGAGCCCGCTCTGTCGACTTCGCCCTCTATTGGTTGGATTGGTGTCAGACTGAGTCATTGTATCCTTGCACTGTCTGTGAGTGACAGCACGTTAATTTGTCAGACGTTAATTTTGGGGCCCGTCCGAAATATACACATGGTTTAGAATATTTCGAAATTAGATACGACATTTTACAACTAAGCTACGGTACCGGGATCCTATTGTTTAATTAGTAACCAAATCTAAATCGTAGCTTATGACGTCCAACTTCGAAGCGAAACAGTCTTGTTTTTGTTTTTTTTTAATTATCGATGTCAACAGCAAAGTTTTATCATTAACGGGTACCAAGACTAAAATCTGACAATTGTACGTGTTGCCACTCAGAAAAATTACGGAATTACCAGGGCTCCAGTCTCAGCAGTTTACATTTTACTAATACCGAGCCAAGTAGTAAGGGGCGAAATTGGACAAATTAAACTTTGGTTTTGAACCACATACCTCCCATTGCGAGGCCAACAGTCTACCAGTTACGTCTTTATAGGGGATCGAGTTGTCAAAACGACAAAGCGCTTTTTTATTTTAAAAACGTTAACACAGAATCTTCAACATTTTTTCTTTCTTTATAAGTAAACTGAAAAACATCAAGCTGTTTATTTGTAGATGTTAAGACACATCTCAATACAAGTTTTCCAAAACATTTAAAAACAATAGAGCAACAGGTCTTAGATCGTTCAGTTGTAGGACACGTGAATTTTTAGGGCCAGCTATGATTTCTGCTGTTTTCCACTGTTGGTATTGTGTGTGTTTGCAATGACAGATTGAAAATATTTGTAAATATCGCTGCTATCTGCTGGTAACACATTTTAAGAGTTTTCCCCTTAACCTTGTCAGGACCACAGCTTTTGTTTACATTTACGTTTTTGAACTGACAAGCCACCGACACTTCATCGAATTTCACACACTCATAGTGATTCTCTCTTGACTCATTCATAAAATACGCTCCTAACTCTTATACTCTTTACTGAAATTTTTACAATTAAAACAAAGTATAATGTGTTCCATTCATCTGCTTAATATGATATTTCGTTTTCCACTAACAAGGTATCTTTAACAGGGCCTTAGCCAGTAATAGTTTTAAGCTGTTATATGTATGTTTTATATTTTTCCCTTGAACTAATTTTCAATCTTTTCTTTATATTTATCTTTTCATTCTCTGGTATTTAACTTTGTCTTTTTTTTTTTTTAGAGTATTTTCATTTCATCTTTGTTTTTATTTTTAAAAGCCAACCTTTTTTTTAATCTCAGAAGTTCTTTAAAATTCCCTAATGAGCCATGGTTTAATTTTAGGGAATAGCTATATTGTTTTCTGTGTCTAAACATAGCCCCCACATAAATAAATAAATATAACAATTAATCGTATCCGTTAGTTCATGTGTATCATCAAATATTGCTTGAAAACATCCCAGTCTGTATTTTCGGAACAGGAGCGAAGTTGCTCTGTTTTTACATTCAGAACATTCATTGATAGTTCCGGTGATGGATTCCTTGGTCTTCAGAACAGGTCGATATTTAGGAATAAGGTATAAGTTGTTGTGGTCAGACGCTCCCAACGGTGGTAGTGGGATGGACTTGTAAGCGTCTGGAATGTTACTGTAACACAGATTTAAAATCGTGTCAATTGCACACGAGACATAATTATTGATGGTATTGGGGTAGGGCGGTATCAAGAAGTCGATAATTGAAACCACCAACGATGAGTTTGATGGCGTCGGGTGATCTAGTTTTCTGATCGTTTATGCGTGATATCAGCAATTCAATTCCCATGGCCCCAAGATTTGTTTTAGGGATATAGACAAGGTTTATAATTACAGAGGTAATTAATCACTTCAAGTCTGTAGCCAGTCAGAGTCATAATTCTAAACAACATACCACATTCTTTGCCAGAGACATAGATCTACATAACCAACAAGTCGACTACTTATGACATTAGAGCAACAACGTTCTATTACAATACAGATATAGAGAGCAGATAGAACCCTTGCTACTCTAAGAGCACGGAATCACGAAAACGGTAAAACATGCTTTAACGTATTTCATCACGAGAAAATTCGATAGCTGGTGCAACACCACAATTTTCGAATAATTATTTAAAAACATGATGACTTTGCTAAGCTGTATACCCCCTCCCCTCAAGCTGTGTTTTATAGCTGAATAGATCTAATAAATTTCTTTTGGACCACACCGCAATTTTTTGCTGTTAATAAAAATTTACAAAACCCAAGAGAAAACCTACGGGGATTGTTCTTGTGTTTTAGCATAACGCATAAATCTTGCACGCAATTCATCGGAAACATTAGAAGTAGTTATCATCCTTCACACCTTTTGTTTATTCTCATACCCGTCAAAGCGAAGGGATAGGCATAATTTCTTCTGGGTGTGAACGAATTTTATAATAATATTTCTGGTGGTTTTCATTTTTTAAACCCCTGAGAAATCTATGAATTGGCCCGTTTAAGCACTGTTTCCAGCCAACATAAGGGGTTTGCAACTGCAATCACGACCCAAACAATTAGTAAAGGAATTTGTTTTTTATTGGCTCGGTAAATAGCTGAACCAGTATGTTACCTAACTGAACCTGTTTGGACAGTACGTAATATTATCTTTTTTGCCTCTAAACTGGGTTCGTTTTTCTTTCTTTATGTTTAATTGTTTACTCTCAGTTGCGCCTTATCTGACTCGTTTACCACAACAAACAAATTAACACTGAATAGAATGATAACGTCAACAATTGTAAAAGTATGGTGAGGAGGAACATTTGGGCGTCTTTTTGGCGGATTAATTTTCGCGTCACATTGTGAGAGCACTATACAATATTTATTTTAAACTTCTCTTTCTTTAAAGACTCTATTGTGTTACGTCATAGTAATACTAGAACTTGTAGATAGATAGATAGATAGATATATAGATAGATAGATAGATAGATAGATAGATAGATAGATAGATAGATAGATAGATAGATAGATAGATAGATAGATAGAGAGAGAGAGAGAGGGAGAGAGAGAGAGAGAGAGAGAGATGACTAAACAACCCCAGCCTCTTCCTTTTCTTACACACATTAAGAAGACCTGTAAACAAACGTAATGGATTTTTACCCGTTAGTCTAAACAAATGAACCAAACCAAAATGAAAATCATACGATGGATCTTAAGATATCGCTAAGTTCTGAATGTTCAACGCTATTTAGATAATGCGAATACGCAATAAGTTATTCCACTTTGGTGAGAAACCTGAAAATTGTTTAAGAAGCAGGGGCGTCAGAATTCTTGTCATTCCGATTTAACAGACTGTTTTGAGATTAATTGGTGGTCTTTAAAAACTAGAATGAACCAGGCCGTTTAACATTACTTACTCATCTTGCTTGTTGAGCTAGATTGAGACTACATTAGAGTTCATGTCTTCTAATTTCGTTATATAACTCTTTGTGAAGTAACATGCGTAATACATGAACATACAATGGTCTTGGAACCGCCAATATTAGGACTACTCTCCAAGTCTTTAGACTTAAAGTTTAATTTAGATTTTGTGTTTGTGTTTTCCTTCTGGTGGAAAAACAGAAAATATCGGGGAACAATAAGGGAACGATAGGAGTTGGCCGAAGACAAATTGTGTACTGTTCATTAACTGTTTTGGATACAAGTGTTTAATCAATTTTCTGCTAAAATTGTTAATTCTGAAGAAAGGAGCTTTGTCTAAACACCCAGCCCTTAAGAAACAAAGCGGGCTTAAACAAATTTGCTACCTCAGATTTCTAAAATTGACTGTGGCATTGCTGACACTATTCGTCTAATCATAGATTGAAACATTGCCATCGTTTACAGTCATATCTAAAAAGTTTGGTCTGTGTTTCCTGTAATTGGTCAGCCCAGAACGTTTAGTCTGCTTATTGAATGCACCACCACGGAGATTAGATTTAGATCTGGTTGTGATGCCTTGCAGCGAGAGCGAGGCTGGCAAGGTGTGAAAATGGCCGCCATGATGGTTTGAAGTTCGATAAGCAAGTTTAGCTTGAATGAATTATAAATGAAGCCCGCTTGCTTAACTACCCTTTGCCGTTTGCTAAACACTCCGTAGGGTACCGTTTGCTAAACACTCCGTAGGGTATTCTTGAGGAGAGCAAAGTGCATAGTGGGAAATCACCGGGGACAAAAGGACGCCATTACAAAGTTACACTGAATAAAATTTTGGCGGGAAATATGCATCGAGGGGAAAATTGGGCGGATGTAACACGCTATAATGACTCACTAGCCAGTATAACTTAAAGAGTCCAGCTGGCGGCTTCAAACAGACTCTCGCACATCTCTGGCTGCCGCCAAAACACTAGATAATGTTTGGCTGTCGCCAAGCAGACTCTCTTACGCTAAAACCTGATTGTTGTTGTTGTTGTTGTTGTTGTTGTTGTTGTTGTTGTTGTTTCCTGAGGCAACGGAGTGCGACAATCCCATCTTGTTCATAGATCTAGAACCTAGAACTAGCATATATTTCTGAAATTTTTCTAACTACTTTAAATGTTTTCAAACATTGGTTTCTATCACCTTATCCCATGATTATTTCCTTTCTGTGACCACTAGGTCTAGATCTAGATTAAGAACCATCCGCCACATTGAAATCCTGTAAACAACTGAGTTGCTTTACGCTATTGGTGTGTGATCTATGAACAAAAACATTGCAAAACATTATAAAAATGTCTGAGGGTTATACAACAAAGGTAAAAACTGAATGAAGGATTGACTTAAAAGATCTCTTGATTATTTTACAAGACACGGCTGTCTCAATAACCCCTTCGTGACGTATGACGTTCGCCGTGCGTCCGAATTGTCGTGTAAAGATGCCAAGCTACATACATTGTACGTCCTCAAATCCGCCCTTTTCGCCATTAATCTAAAAAGTTTGGTCTGTGTTTCCTGTAATTGGTCAGCCCAGAACGTTTAGTCTGCTTATTGAATGCACCACCACGGAGATTAGATTTAGATCTGGTTGTGATGCCTTGCAGCGAGAGCGAGGCTGGCAAGGTGTGAAAATGGCCGCCATGATGGTTTGAAGTTCGATAAGCAAGTTTAGCTTGAATGAATTATAAATGAAGCCCGCTTGCTTAACTACCCTTTGCCGTTTGCTAAACACTCCGTAGGGTACCGTTTGCTAAACACTCCGTAGGGTATTCTTGAGGAGAGCAAAGTGCATAGTGGGAAATCACCGGGGACAAAAGGACGCCATTACAAAGTTACACTGAATAAAATTTTGGCGGGAAATATGCATCGAGGGGAAAATTGGGCGGATGTAACACGCTATAATGACTCACTAGCCAGTATAACTTTAAGAGTCCAGCTGGCGGCTTCAAACAGACTCTCGCACATCTCTGGCTGCCGCCAAAACACTCTAGATAATGTTTGGCTGTCGCCAAGCAGACTCTCTTACGCTAAAACCTGATTGTTGTTGTTGTTGTTGTTGTTGTTGTTGTTGTTGTTGTTGTTGTTGTTTTGTGAGGCAACGGAGTGCGACAATCTCATCTTTTTCATAGATCTAGAGCCTAGAACTAGCATATATTTCTGAAATTCTTATTACTACTTTAAATGTTTTCAAACATTGGTTTCTATCACCTTATCCCATGATTATTTCCTTTCTGTGACCACTAGGTCTAGATCTAGATTAAGAACCATCCGCCACATTGAAATCCTGTAAACAACTGAGTTGCTTTGCGCTATTGGTATGTGATCTATGAACAAAAACATTGCAAAACGTTATAAAAAGATGTCTGAGGGTTATACAACAAAGGTAAAAATTGAATGAAATATTGGCTTAAAAGATCTCTTGATTATTTTACAATACACGGCTGTCTCACTAATCCCTTCGTGACGTATAACGTTCGCCGTGCGTCCGAATTGTCGTGTCAAGATGCCAAGCTACATACATTGTACGTCCTCAAATCCGCCCTTTTCGCCATTCCCATCATAGTCCAGGAAAATAGAATTTAACCTACAACTCATTTCTTTCTTTAGTTTTTTTTTCTTATGTTTGTGGATATGGTCTAAAGTACAATCATCAACATAAAAGTTAACCAACATCGGACGGGCGTAACATATCTAAATTAAATTTACATTAGAAGTTTCAAACGAGAAGGACGCGGACTCTAAAAAAGTGAACTTATCCAGATTCTAGATTCTAGACATTCAGATCTAGTTCTCTACATTGCATTAAACTTTTTTTCTTATACGAAAGCTTAGAAAGAAAGAAAATAGAGATTCGAATGTGCATTCAATAAAAATTGTTATTCCAAGCTTGGGTCTAGATTATAATCTAGATCTAAATTAAAACTATCCTAGAAAACAGCTGTTCCAATTTTTTCATTATAATATCCAAAGTTTGCTGAAAGGACAGAGTGTAGAGGGAGAAAGATGTAGAAAGACAAAGGAAGATATAATTATTTTTGTTATGAAACTTCAGAGCTATCGAGGGAATTTTTCATCATCTACAGAGTAATTAAAAATAGATCGCGGGTTGGTCATTCGTAAACCAGAGATAATAATTATGTACAACGGTACTGTAAACTTCGACCAGGGACTGAGGGTAGTTCATATTGTTTAAAGGCACGTTAAACTTAGTTGGATGCCTAATTTTTTAAAGGAAGCTTCAAATCCAAAACCGGAACTATTAGAAAATATGTTGTTTATAAAAAATATGTCCGAAATTTGGTTTACACATTAATTTATTTCATTTATTTGTCTTTGGAAATCTGCATTAAAAAAAATAATCTTATGCTATTGATTAGATATGTATTTTTTTTTTAGCATTTTAGTAATTACTTGTTTACATGTTATATTTTCATGTTTTTATACATATATTTTTGAAATAATCATTTATGTATCTGTTTTTCATTTTTAGTTATCTATCCATTTATTTATTCATTCATTTATATAGTCATCCATATATTTATTATCTATATATCCATTTATTCTTTCATTGGTGAATTGATCTGTTGATATTTTATTTATCTATTCATATAGTTATTTATCTATTTGTAAAATCATCAATGTGTTTATTTCATATTATCACATTTACTCAATGATTGATTGATTGCTGTTGCTGTATTGATTTTGTCACTGACCTCCAAACGGCCCACATCTCGCGCCTGTAGGTTCATGAACACACAGCAGCATAAAATGGTGACGTAGAGCACAGAGTAAATCTGAAAGAGGAAAAAAAATTAACGGGTACAGAACTTTATTGAATTTTATTTTACATATTATTGTAATGCGTACATAGGTATGTGTTTCTAAGTAATAATTATGTATGTCTGGCAGTGTATAATTTCAACATTTTCATATCTTATTATCGTTATGATTTTTTTTAATCTCACACATTTACAATTGATGTTGTGATATTGAATCAAATGTATTATTGTACGACCTTATCTTATAAACATGATCAATGTCAAAATGAGTCGATTATTTTGCTTACGGTTTAAAAAAGACGATTTGTTTGGTTTACCGTACTGATTTCTTAACACTCATATAATGTCAAATACATTTATGACCGTAAGTGCAACGTCGCGGTAACTTGCAACTCGTCGTAAGCCTTTATATTCGCATGATTATTCTATTATTGTACGACCAAAAAAACTTTTGTGCTATATAAAAAGGCTTATCTTATCATATACTGCTTGGACCGACGTATGTATATAATGCATGCAAATAAGTCTCAGGTGTACTCCACTAGGGTCCCGTCCCCGTGTAGGAGAGAGAGAGAGAGAGAGAGAGAGAGAGAGAGAGAGAGAGAGAGAGAGAGAGAGAGAGGAGGGGGAGCTTTGCTTTCTACAACAAAATGACTTCAACGTTTGTTGAATGCATCGATGAATCAAGAGGCAGAGCACTGTTAAGATAGATGGGACGTCGGAAAACCAAAGCCATGTTTAAAACTACACGAAGATAAGATACAGGCTTCTTCACCCGGAAAGAAATTCAGCTTAAATTCAGATTTGCTACCAATGTCTGTCATCTCGACATGTCTAAACATTCATAAACAGATAAACATAAATTGTCTGCATTTTACGGCCGTTTTCTGTCTGTCTGTCTGTCTGTCTGTCTGTCTGTCTGTCTGTCTGTCTGTCTGTCTGTCTGTCTCTCTCTGTCTCTCTCTCTCTCTCTCTCTCTCTCTCTCTCTCTCTCTCTCTCTCTCTCTCTCTCTCTCTCTCTCTCTCTCTCTCTCTCTCTCTCTCTCTCTCTCTCTTCTGTTTCTCCTCTCACTCTCTCTGTCTACTGGTATTATGTCTATTACCGATTCCTTTTTGTTGTTTGTTTGTTTGTTTGTTGTTTTTGTTGTTGTTATTTCGGTTGCATTTTTTAGACAAACGAATTATCCAAATGTCACCACAAGAGTTTTTCATCATTCCTCGGTAGGTCTACTCATTACAGCGCTAGCGTCTCTGCGTGTTATGTCCGGGTGACAACACGAGTTGCATAAACATTCCTCTGTCTGTATGCCTGTCTTTCTTTCTTTCTTTCTTTCTCTGTCTCTGTCTCTGTCTCTCTCTCTCTCTCTCTCTCTCTCTCTCTCTCTCTCTCTCTCTCTCTCTCTTTTTTCTCTCTCACTTTCTCTCAATCTGTCTCTCTCTCTCTCTCTCTCTCTCTCTCTCTCTCTCTCTCTCTCTCACTTTCTCTAAGTTTGTGAACGGCTGAGGTAGGAGTCATGTTATCTCCGCTCTGTCTCGTGTGTGGCAGCACAGAAACTTGTCAGGTGTCAGTCTCATAAATAAAGTACTTCTCGAGTGACTAATACATGTTGGTTGGTCATAATGTCCCGTATGTTGCCTGAATCCACAGAATTCTATTAATAACATTTCTTTTCACTAACCCTGACCATCAAAACTTTGGTGGCGACAAACTAACACTAAGAATGTCACCTGGTTTATTTAAGACCTCACCTACCGCTCTCACTGTCTCACACCAGCATTATTGATCATTGCATACAGTGAGCTTTATAATTAGTTTTACCCTCTCCCCATATGTTTTGTGTTAGATCAAGCGCGTAATGTTATTTTTTTTTATTATTAAGCGACAATATCGCATAATTCGTCTCTGCCACTGGGCAATGGGCAAACTTTCTGCTTTAAAATGTGCCCGCATCGGGCAATTACACAGCACGTATGCAACGGCAAATTAAAGTATTCAGCGACTGAGGAATTTTTTTAAACCATTATACGATTTTTTCTATTTTAATACAAAAAGAGAAAAGAAAAGGAGAGAGTGAGATTGGAAATAGGGAAAAGTAAAGAAAGGAAGAAAGAAAGAAATGATAGAAACCGTGCAGCATTTAAGTATCCGCAAGTAATTTGAATTCGCAAAAGAATACTCTCATTATTAATAACAATAATAACGATACTTGTTATAATAATAATAATAATAATAATAATAATAATAATAATAATAATAATAAAACAACAACAACAACAACAACAACAACAACAACAACAACAACAACAACAACAACAACTTCAACAAATAGACGCCGCACAGAGTACGCGGAGGAAAAACAATATTTATTTAAAAATTGAGACGCAATTTAGGGAAAATTCATATAAAAAAGCTGCATTTTCCCAAAAGTGTATTAACATCTCTAAAGTGTATGTTACATTGATATAATAATTATTATACTAAGCTTAAATTATGTTGAACAAACAGATTTTGAATTGTTTATATTAGCCGTTGCAACAGGTTTGATAACACGAAAGCGCAGGAGGTGAACATTTTACTAGGAATAGAAACATAAAATTAATTTAGTGCAGTAGGAGATAGCCTCTCTTCGAGTGTAACGTATCAAAGATTCCCAAAGAAGATATATACGGCGATGGGTTCCATGACTGACGCCCGACAATTTCAAGTGATTGTCCACAGAGACAGGGCGTTGATGTCTCAGCCAGTCACACTGTACTGGCACCGGCCCGAGGCTATCTGAAACAGTATCCTCGCACCAGCCCAATCAGTATGAGAAGAAATGCGACAGGTAAATCCTGTCCTATAAACCTGCTACTTCTAGACTGGGACTGGGAGTCCCAACGCTCTAACACTGTCGCTCAATAGGGTTTCAATAGACTTAAAATAATTATTTGTTAAAAAAAATCTATAATTTTTTATAAATATACAACAACAACCATAAAGTAGGCCTAATAGAAAGCATAGATCTTGATATTAAAATAATTATGTTCGATGTCGTTGAAATGGATCTACAAGACAGCTATCTGTTCTGTTGGACTGGGAACGGGTGGGCGCGGTTTTGTTTTTTTTTTTTTTTGCGTTGTGTCTGCTAGAAAAGCACGTAGATCTAGATCTAGATCTGGCTAATTAGCACTCGAAAATAAGGCTTTGGGCATGCGCGAGTCACCCGAAAAGAAAGTAAGCTTTTGGCATGCGCGAGCCCGGTGATTAATAACGCATCCTAAAAGAATGTATCAACATATTATCTCAAATACAACATGACAGTTAGCACCACCTCAATATACCAATTCGTTTTGTGAAATCCGCCAGATCTAAAAGCTAGATCTAGATCTATATTATATTCTTAAAGATTATATCTAGATCTAGATCTATCTTCTAGATCTAATTTTGTTGAGTTAAAACTTGAAAGGATGTTCTAACGTTTACTTGAATCCGTAAATACTCAGGTTGATATTAATATTTTTTTATGCCTTTAGACAGATTTTGTCGTTTGGTACCAAAATGGGCGCACACGACGGTCCCATAACTAGAACTAGATCTAGATTCTAGATCTATACGTGAACTGGTCCTCCGGGATGGGCCTTTTCCTCGACCTATTTTCGTATGAAGTTTTAGTTGACGACTTCATAACAAATGAACAATTATTGTGTGCATCTTCGTGGGCCTTCCAAGCCCTATCAAATTCCTCTGTTGAGGAAAAACTTGCTCCAACAAAAAAGAAAGACTGGGGTGACACTTTTTCAGACTGTCCCGCCATCTTACTTTTGTGAACAGGAAGTAAGAACCGTGAAAGAGGCTTGGCTGTTGTTACCAAGCCCGCGCGCTGATATTATCCTTACGCGGACCGCCATTTCCTGTCAGCGGTCTAGGGGAAGTTATAAGGTCTTTGGATAATTTTAATTATTTTATGGAACCACATAGTTCCATTGCCACTACCTTTTCAATATTAATGGGAGATCACTCGCAATCTCTTTGTCTTGTTGACCTGCTGTATGGCACAAAATTGAAAGTTGAATAGATCTGAGCGTTCGTAAGCCAAAGCAATGAAAGCAGACAATTAAATGTGCAAGGGAAAAAAAATCCAATCCCCAAAGACACAAAGACATGGAGTTCAAGAGGTATACAGATTTCACCAAGACATCTAGGAGTAGTTGGAGTCTAGAGTTCTAGATCTAGATTTAGATATTATTCTAGGCCTCCAAGAATTGTGATCCAAGCCGATTTCTAAAGCCGTTCTATCTAATGTAGACATCTAGATATCCTCAAGATATATATATATATATATCCTCAAAATAAGCTTATAATACTTTTTTGCTTATTCATTACATTTCAGGTAACTTTTACCTTGTACCCAAGTGTTATTGGTTCTGGAAATTTACATGGAGCTGATGGATGGGCCTTCAAAGAATTCCTTTTGGATCAATAGCTCTTCAAATCTCATGATCTAGATCTAGATCTAGATCTGGATCTAGCCACCCTTTCTCAAACATCATGAGGGAAGAGGAAAGGAAAGAACCACCAAGAGCTTTTAAAATATGTAAGTAGAAACTGACATTGTTTCTGCAAATAATTTTGATGTTATAAGATGTTGATAAAAGTGATCACAGATTTATTAAAAGTTACAAATTTACAGTTAGGCTGTTAAATTTGTAAAAAAAAAAAAAAAGTTGGCATGTCATTCCAATACCAGAACGTCAATATCTAGATCTATTTGCTGATTAAAGTGAAAAAAGTATTGATCAAGTTGTCATCACTGAATTGCATCTAGATCTAGATCTATATCTATATATTCTAGTAGATCAGCATACAGTAGGCTACTTATCTAGCAAGATAAGCTTTTACGTCAATGGAAAAAAAGGCAAATGAATAATGTATTCATCTCACTAATTACCACTTAGAAGTTAGAAAAAAAAATCTGTATAGGGCCTACATACATTTTTTTCAGTTGTTCATAGGTACAGTTAAAAAAAAAAATTCTTATTTATATGTTTTATGAGCTTTATAATGTTGGTAACTCTTTGAATCTCAATGGGTACCCAAGTGTCTGTGAGGGACTTTTTTTGGAAATCTTAGGGACATAAAAGATAAAATTAATGAAAGATCAGTTTCTAATTTTTTTTTAATGTGAATTGATTGTATTGTGAAAACTAAAAACAAAACCAGAGGCAATTCAAGAGCAAAGAATTCATAATAGAAATGATAGTAATACCTGACATCTCTAGATTTTTTTTACTTATAATAAATAACATACATTTTATTTATTATATAATTTTAAAATGATATATAAAGGAATTTTAAATTTTAATAAAAGATAAGTTATAATTCATAGTGAGTTTGATTGCAAACTAGTTACTCAACCCAAGAAGGGAAAATAAATTTAATTATAAAAAATGTATGACACCATAGTTTCTTAGTTTCTTTCGGAAAAATATAACATTAAAATTTTTTATATTTTTGGCTACTGTAGTTACTCAATTTATTGCAATACCTATTTGTTTTCCTCTTTCTCTAGCTCACCAGATCTTGTGCATCACCGGCATCAACTTTGAAAAGAGATCATTTGTGGTAACAAAATACATTTGTTTCTATAAATTTAGTTTTTAGCCGCATATTGCTCGTCCTCAGTTTAAAATGCCATATATATCTCATTTCTAAAACACTAAATTTAGAATTTTTTTTTTTTAATGAGAACGAGCATTAAATACAACTGAGGTCAAGAGTTGATTAAATAAAAAAAAATACTTGATAATTTGTGGTTTTGCTCAGATAAATTATAGCTAGATATAAAATGTAGCGTTAGACTTAGAGACATTTTTTAATACTTGTACTGATTTCGACTTTATTGGGAAGATCACTTACAGTGTTATTTCGTTTTTGCTTTTTTCTAGTTACTTTTCATATGAATATGAAACATACAGGAATGTGGCGTAACTGTCAGTATAGTGTACTATTGTAGCCTGCTATGTCACAGGTATGTGGCTGAATGCGAGAGATTTAGTAAAGAAATGGTGAATCTCGTGGCATCACTGCAATATGTTTTACGTTGTGGTGTTTAGATTTACCATCACTGGCTTTGTTTCCCCAGGGCTATGTGGAGCTGACTGTGTGGCCCGCGGTGCCAGATCTCACGGAGGTGAGAATCAACAGCAAGCAATGTTGTATCCTTACCAGTGAAAAAAGCTCATTCTTTAGTACAACTTTATCATCTCTAGTATAGTAATTCCTCCATATTGCCTTTATGCAAATGATAGAATTAAATTTTTTTGTTATAAGAAATATGCTCCTAGTCCTATAATTGTATTACCCATTGTTTTTTAAAGTATAGAAAAGTAAATCCAGCCTTTAAAACTGTATTATTTATTGGTTGCATCTTTGTGCTTGAAACATGAAGTGCTACGAACAATTAACTTTTATTTATCTTAATGTTCAGAATAATCACACACATTCTCTATTGTAACTCATCCATCTGGTAACGATAACAAAAAAGTGATTTGGAGTTGATCCTTGACCAAAATCAGCCATTTACCGCGTCAATATCGACAAGAAGTGGGATGCAGCGTTTACTTACTTTGATCCCATGTCCAGCATTGGGCAGAATAATCCTGTGAAGTAAGTGCTCAAAATGTATTTAGTGTACCTTTGAGGGATGTATTGTATCCAGTGTATTGGGAATCAGATTAAGTTTAAAGAGTTATTCCACTTTGTTCAATAGAAGACATCAGAAATGTTCAACAATCATAAATGTCACATTGTCATTTTGTGGCAGATCTAAAAAAAAAAAAAAAAAATTTCGGCTTGCGCTTGTAATGTTCTCTTTGAAGACTAGAATAAGCCTCATCGATTAGCACTGCTGAGTCCTCTTGCTTGATGAGCAAATTTGTACCTAAATTTGAGTTCATTTCTTTCATATCTCTCAGCCTGCTGGCACTGACTTCAAATAGAAATTAAAAAACATCAGGGAAAATAACATCCTTGAAATTATAAAAGCATTAAAACCCTTTTTAAACCAAATTATTAGATTAAGATAGTGCTATTACGATGAAGATTCAAATTCTTTAAGTGCATCTGTAAGATTTTGACTTTACTGTGTTGAGAGCAAATTTTCTTTATTATCTAGACAAATACTAGTTAAGATAATCTAGCTTCACCACACCCAGATCACTATAATATTATAAAATGGATGGTGTTTTAGAATAATCATGTCTTGTTTGTTGGAAAGATTATGAGATATAGGTTTAACTTACCTGACTTTGGCCCTCCGCTGAAATGTCGTCCAATTCCTCTCCCTGGACTGATCTGTACATTCTGCAACAATTCATTGTAGGGAGTTGTCAAGTGCATCCAATATTTGCAAGAAAATACATTATACTCCGTGGACAGGCAGAGACAGGAGTCATGGTATCCCAGCCCTGTCTCTTGTGTGAGGCAGCACATAAAATTGTCAGACGTCTGTATTGGGGCTTGTCCACAATATAGCCTATATAGTGCTGATGTTGGACGTAATACTAACTCAACTCAACATGCATCTTTTTTATTGAACTATTAGTGTACTTTAACAGAGTAGCAAGCAAAATGGAAAAGCTGCATGTACTTAGATTTTTTTCCGTTTAAGTATTAACTGTGTGAGTCGGGTTGTTATGCAGCAGCAAAGGGTTTCTTTAAATGGTTTTCTCCCTGTTTTGTCTTGCAGGCGCAACCTTGACTTCTTCCAGAGGTGTAACAAGAGCTACCTGAACTCGGTGGACCCTGACCGCGGCAATGGAGAGCTGGTCATCAAACTGCCCACTGAACTACTGCCCACGGTCTCTGGTAAGGGCACTTTCTGTTTATCTGTCTCTCTCCTCTATCTCTCTCTCTCTCTCCCTCTCTCTCTCTCTCTCTCTCTCTCTCTCTCTCTCTTCCCCTCCCTCTCTCTCTCTCTCTCTCTCTCTCTCCCTCCCTCCTTCTCTATCTGTCTCACACAAACCTGTTCAGAAGAAACATTGATGCCAAAATGCAAGTGATATGTTGTTGTAAAGGTGAAAATTAGATTTATCAAACTCAACTTTTATAATATTTGAATTGGGCTAAAAGGTTTTTGCTTTATCTTATCAAACACTTGTGTCCAATTCAAAACAAAAAGAATAAAAAATAAGTTTTTATTATCTCCAAAGTAGCAAAGATGACATATAGTATACCAAAACCGCAAGACAGTGCCGATATTGCCCTCCTGCTGATATTGGACATTAAGAAACCAAATTTTTTCAATCGTCATTACATCTCCTCCTGCCCCTCTCCCCCTCCCTCTCTCTCTCTCTCTCTCTCTCTCTCCATGGATGATGTCCGATCAGCGCTGGGCAGTTTCCAGATGTGTGTGGAGTTCTCCGTGCAGCAGCCCCAGGGAGGCGTTGTCTTCGTCGTTCCAGACATGCCTGGCACCCTGGCGGAGAGGAGCGCTCACATGTTTACCTGCGGGGTGGAAAACTTCTCCAGGTGGGTAAACACTTTTAGCTTATCTGTAAGATTCCTATTTTCATATTTGAAAATGGCAGTATGTTTGGGCGGTGCTGTGTATGATGGACAAATGTTGTCGGTTTACATTGGTACACATATAAGATATTGAGTATTCAAGGCTTGGCATGTACTGGTTACCCTTGCTAATATGTAAACAGGCGTATAAAAAAGCGATGTGTCAATATTTTAATTCATATTTTTAATAAGAGCAAGCCTGTACAGGATATGCCTCTGGTGCTAGATTCCATACTTGGCATTGCATTAAAAAGATATTAAAACGTAACATGTAGTGATTGATTATTGATTCCATCCAACATTTATCAAAGTAAAATTTCTTAACGCTTAAAAAGTAGACTTTTGGCAAGGATTTTGTAGACTTAAAAGTTTCCTGAAAATTTTTTGCCTGTTTGAAATATCCTATAACTGAAATTAGAACATTTGAAAAGATAATTTAGGATTAAAAGTAAGTGTCATAAACGGCTTCATTTGCTTGTCAAAATTTTTACTCTCAGGATGTGGTTCCCATGCATGGATTCATTTTTCGACCCTTGCACGTGGAAGATTGAGGTCACGGTGGATTCCGAAATGACTGCGGTGTCGTGCGGAGACCTGGTCAGTGTGGAGTATAATGAGGCCATGACGGAGAAGACTTACCACTACTTCCTGTCGACACCAGTAGCTGCGCCAAATATTGCTCTGGCTGTCGGGTAAGTTAAGACCGTCATTGTTAGTTAAGGTGGTGCCATTGACATTGTGTCGAACATTATTTTAAGCATGTTGAATTCACATCTTATGTGCACTGTTGTCAGGCGATTAATCTAAAAGGATATTACCATTATTGTTTGGTGCATCTGTTTATTTATACTTTGATTCCTCTCTGGCTGTCGGGTAGGTTACTGTTGTTTAAGGTCGTCTCATTGACATCACGTCGAACATATATGTCAAGCAAGTTGAGTTCACATCTTACATGCACTGTTGTCAGGCGATTAATGTGTTTTTTTCGTATTGTCAGCAATCTAACTTTTGCAAGGGACACTGCCATTATTATCCAGTACATTTTTTTTAATAAAGCTTTGATTCCTCTTTGGTTAATTTAAAATAGTATTTGATGCAGTGGTACCACAGCCCAAAATGGTGCAATGTCGGTGACATAACACTCTGAAGACAAGGCATCAAGGTCATCAGTTACTGATTACTTGCTAAATTCACTTTCGCTTCCATATATGATCCATTGAATTAGCCTACCTCATGTGGTTACAAGCACTGGAGAGTTGCCTGAGTTTTCATTACTAATAATTATATCTGACGTTTATTGCTTTGAGAGAAACTATTCTCTCAATGTGTGGTTGTGTGATACATTATTATTATTATTATTATTATTATTATTATTATTATTATTATTATTATTCACCATATTTCTCTGTTGGGGGCGCTTTTGGCACAATGGGTAGGGCGTTTGGTCATCTTTATTAAAGTAGTGGGTTTAATTCCTGCTCTGGACATATTTTTCTGGGCCCCCTGTTTCAACCTGTGTCAACTGAGCACTGTATGTATAACTGGGGCTTTGATTCACGGCCATGTAATTTGAGAGGAGGAAAGAAATGGCAATCTGTGGCACAAATGCTATTTGCCAAGTACAATCAATAGACTAACTGGTGGATCCCTAATGCTTTGTCAAAGAGGATGGGACCGATTTTACTTACTACTGTATTAGCCTTTACTATTGCTCTTGCTGTTGAATGAATTAGCATCAGTGGTTGTTAAGTCCGGTTCTATAAGCTTTTCTAGGCATCATATGCTCCAAATACAACTGTTAGTCATTTGAATTAAATAAAGCATAATTCTCTATCCTCTTATTCAATTCTCATTACTTGGTTATTATGTTTAGAACTCAAAGAAAAGTTAAATTTATTTTTCTCAGTATTGATTTAATTAAACAAAGGAAATACAAAACATATGACATAGAGTTGCTCCATCTGGGTGATGATTTTTGAATAGTATGTTCTTTACTCAACCCTGCCTGGTGAAGGCTTGATTTTTTTTTCTGTATCAAATAAAGAACATTTCAAGTTTATTCTGTACCAAGTAAAGATATAGATCATACCAATAAGTCACATCTTTGTATCCATCCAAAATTCCCAAATCAGGCCCTTTGAAATTCTGGTGGATCCCAAAATGCACGAGGTGACCCACTTCTGCCTGCCTGGTCTCATGCCTGTCCTTAAACACACAACCAGCTACATTCACCAGGTAAGTTGTGTGTCACTTCTCAAAGACACTGTAATACTGGTCTTCTTTCTATGTGCCTTGTGCACTATAGCAAGTTATTGGTTGGATTAGTGTCAGTATAAACAATGTGACAGGCTGTGACAAGAGTCCTGGTTCTCCCATTGTCTTGTATCGCATCAAGTAAAATTTTCAGACATTAGTACTAGGATATGTCTGCAATATAGCCTTTGTGGTGATGTATTATATTATTATTATTATTATTATTTTTAATATAATTATTATTATTATTTTTATAGCTATTGTTTTCTTCGTTTTGATGTTAAAAGTTATATCAAAGAATATGCAAAGTTTTGTATCTCATGTTCTTTATCTATTTTTTGTTTTTGTTTACTGATTTATCATCATACTGTCTAGAAAAGGGCATGTACAATTCTGAAGTTTCTATGTGTTTGAATAAGGTTCAATATCATTTTCTTCTGGGCTTAGTAAATTTATTGTATCTTATCTTACAGTTTTCAAGTTATACTTGTGTTCTGATCTAACTTAATGAGTATATGGGTGATCCAGATTTACTCAAGGAGCAGTAGAATATATTAGCTGAAAGAAATGGCTATTTTGTAAATATGTAAATATTTCACAAATCCATTTAATTAAAACTCCTTATCCCTCTCTCTCTCTCTCTCTCTCTCTCTCTCTCACAAGGCGTTTGAGTTCTACGAGGAGCTGATGTCGAGCAGGTACCCCTACTCATACTACAAGCAGGTGTTTGTGGACATGTCCTACTGCGACGTGGCCACATACTCAACTCTGAGCATTCTCAGGTGAGAAACGTGGATAGAAAGAAATGAACAAATGTGAATACAATGCACTCCGCTTGTATCCAACTTTGATTAGTTCATTTTCATCTTGCATTGATTCTCATCATTGACCTCAAACCTTCTTTCTTTTTTTTATTGCCCATTGGATATGTTGATCTTTGGATATATATACATTCAATGTAGCCTATAGCTGACGTTGGATGTAAATCCACCAATTTAACTCAACTTGAATATATTATTCCTAATTTTATTACCCCAGTGACATTTACTTAGCAGTAGTCAACTGTATCACTAGGTAACAGTTAATATCACTAGTGAAACTGCAATAATATTTAGATTAACTGCAAGATGACACTTTGATGGGTCTACTTGTTGAACATTGTGAACGTTCTTTAAATTACTCAGATTGTATTTCTTTTCTTTGTGTTATTTTTCAAACTCGACACTAACTTGCTCCGAAAAACATTTTTTGGGTTTTTGTTAAAGGTACATTTCTTTTCTTCTTTCTTATTTTCTAACTCAGTACCCATCTCCCCTAGAAAGGAAATAAAAATTAAGTGTGCGTTTCTATTTTCCCTTTTCTTTTTCCAACTGAGTTTACACTTGCTCACTTGCTCCAAAGATTTTTTCTTAAATTTATTAAATATGAATTACTATATTTCTTACTTTATTTTTCTAACTCAGCACCAACCTGTCCTAGAAAGTAAACATTAAGTGTGCGTTTCTATTTTTCTTTTTTCTTTTCTTTTTCCAAGATTAGCTTACACTTGCTCCAAACAAATTTGTTTTTTTTTTATTATTGTTAAGTGTGAAATTCTATATTTCTTCTTATTTTTTTCCAACTCAGCACCAACCTGCTCCACCCACCAAACATCATCGACCAAACAATGGTGTCCCGCCAGCTGATGGCAGAAGCCGTGGCCCAGCAGTTCTTCGGCAGCTTCATCGCCATGGAAACCTGGTGCGACGCCTGGCTCACCAAAGGCATCACGGGTTATCTCTCCTACCTGTTCACAAAGCGCACCTTCGGCAACAACGAGTACCGCCATTGGGTCATGAGGGTGAGGCTTAGAGTTAATTAATGTTTCTATGGCAACAATGAGTACCGCCACTGGGTCATGAGGGTGAGGCTTGGAGTTTATTGATGTTTCTATGGCAACAATGGGTACCGCCACTGGGTCATGAGGGTGAGGCTTGGAGTTTATTAATATTAATTTTGTAAGTCAACAGTGTTGAATCAGGTACAAGTTGTTGATGGGGGTTTTTAGCAAGGGCTCTCATAGAAAAAATATTCTATATATATATTTTTTTTTTGAACTGGAAAGAAATATATGTGATTCTAGTAATGATACACTTATAATATGTTTACCCTCTCAAATTGAATTTGATGCTTCTTACATCACACTATAAATAGTCAAAAAGTCCATATTTTGACTTGTGCCTGGGTCACCATGGTCGTTTAACAATTTTTCTAGCGAGTGCAGCTTTGTGCTGTCTGACCAAAAAAAAAAGATGATGGTTGGTTTGGTTTACGTCATTTATCATCTTCAAAGAAGAACTATTCAGAGAAAGTGGCTGTCTGTTATATATAATCGTTGATTTCTTCTTTTCCATTGTCTCTGTGATGTGCCGAGATAGTGCAAGTTGTAGAGCGTTGGTCTCCCAAAAATGTCAGACTTAAATTTTGTGATCTGTCCACATTGTTGTCTATATCTTGTCATTGATTTTTTTCCTCCCAGGACTTACAAGAATTGTACCACCGCGAGCAGAAAGTAAGCCCTGTTGGTCGACCCAAACAAATTCAAACATTGCTACATTTCAGCATTCATGAAGATATCGATTCCCCTGTTAATCTTTTTACCCAGGATCTACAAAAAGTGTGCAAGTAGGAACAGGAGGTTGACCAACCCTAACTCAAACCTTGCTACATTTCAGAGCATTCATTAAGTTAACTAATACCCCCTCCTCCCTGTTAATCTTTTCCCCCAGGATCTACAAGAAGTGTGCAAGTACGAGCAGGCGACCCCAATTCAAACCTTGCCACATTTCAGCATTATTAACCCTTTGAACCCTCGACAAAGCGCACCTTCGGCAACAACGAGTACCGCCACTGGGTCATGAGGGTGAGGCTTGGAGTTTGTTAATATTAATTTTGTAAGGCAATGATGTTGAAAAGGGTACAAGGCGCTGATGATGGTTTTTAGCAAGGGCTCCTTAGACATGCAAACACTATTCTATATTGTCCTTTTTCATTTTTTACTGGAAAAAAACATCTGTTCGATTACTTCCCCCAGGACTTACAAGAAGTGTACTAGTACGAACAGGAAGTCGGTTGACCCAAACAAACACAAACCTTGCTGCATTTTATGACTAAATTACCCAATCTGGTCCCTGGTTTATTTCCCAGGTTATACAAAAAGTGTGGAAGTTGAACGCTAAGGCAATAAACTGAGACAAGGACAAACTTTACATTTAAGTATTAAATTCAACCCCGCTCCCCAATTCATCCTTCCCTCAGTATATTCAAGAAGTGTGCAAGTACGAACAAGAGGTTGACCTTGTGGTGCTTGACGCAAACAAACTCAAACTTGCTACATTTCAGCATTCATTAAGTTAATAAATCCCCCCTGTTAACCTTCTCCCCCAGGACCTACAAGAAGTGTGCAAGTACGAGCAGGAAGTCGGCCCCGTGGTGCTAGACCCCAGCAGGCAGAACCCCGGGGTCGTGTGCGTCCACCACCCGTTCTGGTGCGGCTCCCCTCACACGCTGTCCCCGCGCTACGCCCAGGTCCTGGCCAAGAAGGCGCGCCTCATCGTGCGCATGCTGGAGATGCGGATTGGCACCGAGCTTTTGTTGCAGGTTGGTGGTGTTGGAATTTGTTTTTTTTTGCTTTATTTTGTTTGGGATTTTTTTCAGGGGGGCATTTTTGGTGTGTTTTTTTTAAGAGAGGCTTCCTCTGGGTGTGTGTGTGTGGGAGGGAGGGAGGAGGGGGTGCGTGCGTGCATGTTTTTTTTATTTAATTAATTATTATGTCTTTTTGTTATTTGAAACATGGTTTAAAAAGGCTCAGAAAAAGTTAAGCTTAGAGAAAAAGTTATGAATTGAATAAGGGTATTTTTTACTGGTGATATTCAAATGTAGGGATTTAAGTGGTCTCTGTTGAACAAAAATGTTAACATTTTGAAAATTATCTCCTTTTATTTAAAGGTTCTGTCTATTTTTTTTATTTTTTTTTGGGAGGTGGATGGATTTTTGTTTTCAGTACCACAGCAATGAATTTTTATCGTGAAATTGTAAAATACTTGACCAATGAAACAGCATTCTCCTGCTACTACAAGTCCACCATTCTGCTCCCCCCCTATACAGGTGCTGAACAAGCTGCTATCCTTGGCCTACAATGCAAGCCAGGCCCCCTTTAGCTTCAGCAGCTGGACCAACATGCTGCTGTCAACCTCTTCAGTGAGTGAAAACAGCGTTTGAAAAAAAATGAAACTCTTAGTTAATTAATGCTAAGTACTACAGATTTAGCTCCCAAGTTGATAACGGGGTGTCGTTGAAATTTACAAAAATGTCTTGGGAAGAACATTGGGAGGAGGTCAGTAGTTTGAGCCCTGCTTTGGCAACTTTGTCCCCTATTGGTTGGGTCGGTGTCAGTGCTAGTTGGGTCAATATCACCGGTTGAGACAGGAGTCTAATCCATGTCTCTTGTGTGGCAGCACAAATAATTGCCAGTCTTGGGGGCTTGTCCACAATATTGCCTATATTGTGCTGACGTTGGATGTTAAACAAACGCAATTCAGCTCAGTTGTATAAGTTAGATCTCATTTCTAAAATACTTAAGGTACATACAAGCTAGGCTTCCTTCAATTTTGAGGTAGCCTTGTTGCTGACTTTTGATATTTAGTGAGTAAAAATGAATGGGTTAGTTAATTTCTTAAAGTCCAACATCAGCAGCAAGGCTATACCTTGGACTGATCACAAGACTGATGTCTGACAATTTAAACGCTGCCACACAAAGACAGTGCTGGGGTTCCAGGACTCCCTGTCTCAGATGGTCATATTATACGAACATTTAACCAACTGGTAGAGGACAAATGTTCATAAACTAACCAATCAACCAGCTAATATCATCATGTTTATTTTTTTTATCTGTTTCAGTTTCTGAAGATTATCTACACTGTGACTGGAAAAGACATTGAGCCTTTTATTGATCTTTGGGTGTATCCTTTTTGTTTTGTTTTGGGTTTTTTTATGGTCAAAAACTTGTTAAGATCTCTTAACTTTTAAATCACAGGATGTTTACTGCTAATGCTGCGTTTGTCAATGCGCACCAAATTTTTTACAATTCCATTTTTCCATTTACAAGTTATTAATTTGCAGACTGTTTTTGGTCTCCAGAGTGGGATAGTGTTTGGTACAGTGTGTCTGTAGCCTTAACCATTACGCCAACAATATCCCCTATTGCTATTGTAATAAAGGAAAAAAAATTCTTTAAAAAAAAAAAAAACATAAACATTCTGGAATAGTCAAAATGCACTTTATCATGTTGTAAAGATTAAGTTTAAAATCATTTGGTATACAATTGCAGTACAAGACAGATTTTTAAATTTACCGATTTGACGGGAAAAAATCTAACATTGTGGAGTTGCCATGGTAACCATAAATTACAATTACATTGTCTCCTACATTTTTTAAGGTGCTGATTTCAATTATTGCAGTTATAAACAGCAGCTTAATACATTACAAAAAACTCCTTATTAAGGGTGTTTTGCTCCAGACACACAATAATATTATTATGCATTTTGTTATGAAGACCTTGACCTGTGTCGTAGACAGCAGGGCGGCTGTGCCAGGTTTACGGGAAGCTTCGTGTTCAACCGCAAGCGGAACGTGGTCGAGCTGGACATCAAGCAGGACCTGTCGGCGCCGGGCGCTCTCAAGTTTGTGGTCAGTGGTTTCTCTTGTACTGGTCATTTTGTAGTGGTCATTTTCTCTGATTTTGCTTTACCCTTGATCATAATTTCATAATGTTTGAACATTATCATACCCACGGGCGCTTTAAAGTTTGTGGTCAGTGGTTTCTCTTGTACTGGTCATTTTCTCTGATTTTGCTATACCTGTAATCATAAATTTATAATGTTTGAACAGTATCACATCCAAGGGCTCTCAAGTTTGTGGTCAGTGTTTTCTCTTTGTAGTGGCATCTTGCACTGGTCATTTTCTCTGATTTTGCTATACTTGTGATCATAAATTCATGGTGTTTCAACAGTATCAGTCTATCACACCCACGGGCCTGGTCATTTTTTTTTATTTTGCTTTACCCGTGATCATAAATTAATAATGTTTGAACAGTATCACATCCAAGGACTCTCAAGTTTGTGGTCAGTGTTTTTTCTTTGTAGTGGCATCTTGTACTTGTCATTTTCTCTGATTTTGCTATACCCGTGATCATAAATGAATTATGTCTTAACAGTATCACACCCACAGACTTTCAAGGTTGTTTTCAGTGGTCTCTCTCTGTGCGGACATTCTGTGCTTCAAACTTATTTTTGTGTGTGCTATATTACCAGTGATATATATGCATATATACCTCCCAATCACGTTTTAGTTATGAACATCAATAATTCATAACTTTTAATTTTGAACCCAGGCGTCAGAGTAATTGTTTGTGTTTAATAAATAAACTTTAGATTTGCCTTCATCAATTTAAACTAGTTTTCATACTCATGGCACTTCTCAACCAGTCTATACACAGAGTGTCTCTCCTTTGCTTTCCGCACTGTCTCTGTATGCCAGCACGTAAAATTGTCAGATATTAGTCTTGGGGCTCTTCCACAATAAAGCCTATATAGTGCTGACACTGGGCACTAAACAATAGACAAATAAATGAGTAAAAAATTCTCCCCTTTCTCTCCGCAGGGTACGCTGAATGTCACAATTCAGGAGCTGGATGGATCCTTCAACCATCAGTTCAAAATTGAGGAGAACAAGACCAAGTTTGAAATCACTTGCCACTCAAAGAGTAGAAGGTTATAACATTGCTCAGTTTGCTTTTGTTTTTTGTTGTTGTTTTTTTTTGGGGGGGTGGGTGAAAAGGATTGTTTGGGGGGGGCAAAGTTTTTTTCTATATGTGTACGCAACCATGGTTAAGCCTCGATGCCAATTTATATTGTGTTAAAAAGCTTCTGTTCATTTAAAGATGTTTAAGAAATTCAAACTTTATCATTTCTAGAACCAGAGATTATATTATTTCAAAAGAAAAAAGGTCAACATTATATGATTCTTCTTCTTTTGTACATGTGATAATGGAAATTGTTAAGCGCATTGAGCATAGTTGTTCACGGAAGTGCGCTATATAAATGCAATATATTATAATAATAATAATAAATAATAATAATGAAGATCATTTTTTAAGCTTTATAATAACATCAACAACTAGATTTTGACATGTGAGAAAGTCTGTCTGTCTGTCTCTCTCTCTCTCTCTCTCTCTCTCTCTCTCTCTCTCTCTCTCTCTCTCTCTCTCTCTCTCTCATTGGGTATAATGTCTCCTAGGTTCCCTTGAGTGGTCCATTTTACAACTGTATGAAAGTTTGTCTGCACTATATGTTTAATAACCAAGGACAATTTTTTGGAGTCACATACACAGCTTCTCTTCATTGAAAATAAATTGGACTAAATTATTTATAGTATGAAAAAAAAACTATAGTTATGTTTTTGTTTTGTTTTTCTTCTGAAATTGGCAGGAACAAAAAGAAGAAAATTCCCCTCATAACTGGAGAGGAGGTGGACATGGATCTCAGTGCTATGGAGTGAGTTTTGGAGTTTTGTCATGATTTGAACATATACTCACATATTTTTATTATTGTTTTATTAGTGTGTATAAATTCTTATGGAGGAACTGAGGGGAGCGCGGGTGGCCGGGGGTAGGATATCGGCTTCCGACGCAAAAGGTCCAGGTTCAGGCCCTTGTGATTTCATTCCCTACTGGTTGGGTCAGTGTCAGTTTAATGTGTAAGATACATTAATGAAGCTTTTATTTTGTGTTTACATTTTTAAAATTCTTAATTTTTATTTTAAACAATAATTTGAAGGGGGATATGTGACAATTTTGTTATAATGCTCTCCCCCCCCCACCCCTTTTCCTTTTTTTTAACAGGAATTTACAATGATTTAAGTGCAGTACGAAGTTTTCATTTTAACATTTATCTCGCGAAGTTAAAGCCACAATTAGGATATTTCATTTGTCAAAAACAAGAGTTTATATCTTAAATCTCTTTTTCCATACTTAAATTTTTTTCTCCTGCTTGTCTTAACTTCTTTTGTGAACAGTTCAAAATTATAAGCCTTATTATTACTTTTTTATAATTATCATCATGATTGGTTTTTTTGTCTTTGTGTTGTGTTTCAGCGCCGACTCCCCCGTGCTGTGGCTCCGCCTCGACCCTGACCTTCAGCTTGTGCGCACCGTCCACTTTGAGCAGCCCGACTACATGTGGCAGTACCAGCTTAAGTTTGAGCGGTGCATCGTGGCTCAGTTTGAGGTCAGTGAGAGTAGTTTCTCTTCTCTCTGAACATTTACGAGAGAGGGATGGGGGGAAGCTTACTCTTACTTAAGTGGTAGAAAGTAAAGTGTTGTTGCATAGTGTCAAAAGTCAGCGCTATATAGGCTATATTGTGAGGGACCCAAGACTAATGTCTGACAAGTTTAGGTGCTACCACACAAAGACAATCTGGGGATACTGTTAGGAAAGCATGTTGATTTGTGTACTTTTATTTCTCTCACCATGACTCTGTATCAGCTGTTCAAATTAAACTCATACCAAACCAACCAGTAGGGGACAAAGTCACCAAAACGGGGCTCGAACCATGGACCTCCTGCATCAAAACCAATGTCCTACCCCAAAGCTTGGAGAGCATGGCATCCATTTGGGAAATTGGACAAAACTGTTCATCAGTTTTGTTTTCTTACTGGTTGTGTTGGTAGGAAAGATATGCTGCGGCCAGAATCTCCAACTATAAGCCGTTGCCTTTGGAATACCAAGCCTATCTGATTTCATAGATGACTATTTTTTTCTAATAATAACTAAATTCAAGACCATCTTAAAATTTCTTTTTATTTTGATTCAATAATAATCCTATATTACTTTTCTTTAAAAATTTCTCCAGGCAATAGAAGCCCTGGGCAATTTCGCAACGCCAGCCTCGCGGTACGCACTCAATGCTACCATTGAAAATGAAGAGTGCTACTACAGAGTGAGGCAAGATGCCTGTCAGTGTCTTGCAAAGGTATGACCAGAGACTATAGACTTAGTGAGACGCTTCACAACAAGAGCTCACAGTGCTCTTAATATGGGGAACTAACGTGAAGCTCTATTTATGTATCGAAATTAAGGCAATATTAAAACCCCGCTGTGAAAGCTCTAATTATTTCACACTCTGTGGTATGGCTGCCGAAAGAATTTGAAAAATTCATAATTGCTTCCAATATAGGGTTGAATAATAATTGGAAACTTGGAAGAACCGCTGTAATCTACTCTTTACCTGTTAGTAGTAACTGAACAAATATGGGTTGCAAACCTAATTACAGAGACGTGGACGTATGACATATCAAAGGGTGTCAAATACTATGCTGTTGTCTCTTTATTTATTCTCCTATGTTGTTGTTTTTTTATTACTGTGTATAAGCAGATTGCAAACCTGATATTAGGATCATTAACACAATGTTTGGCATCAAATAAATAATATAATGTTGCATTCTTTTTTTTTTCGTTGTTTTTCTTGTGGGTTTTTTTTAGTTAGAGCAGTTTGCAAACCTTGATACAGAGACGTTGACAGATGACATATTTAGAGTTTCGAATAATATCCTGTTATGTTGGTTTTTATTGTCCTATAATTTTTTGTTTTTCACTGTTTTGTATGAACAGATTGCAAATCTAATGACAGAGACGTGAACGTATGACATATCATAGGGTGTCAAAAACTATGCTGTTGCCTTCTTATTTATTCTCCTAGGTTTTGTTTTTTTAAACTAAATAAACAGATTGCAAACCATATATTGAATTCATTAAGACATAATATTTGGCATCAAATAAATAAATTTTGTTGCATTCTTTTTTCTTTTCTGCCATGTTTTTTTTTTTTTCGTTTGTTTTGTTTTTTAGTTAGAACAGTTTGCAAACCTGATGACAAGGACGTGGACATGACATATTTAGGCTGTCAAATAATATGCTGTTGTGTCCTTATTTATTCTCCTATATATGTGTCATTTAATTACTTTGTATGAGCAGATTGCAAACCTGATGACAGGGATGTGGAAATATGACATATTTAGTGTGTCAAATAACATGCTGTTGTCTTCTTCTTTATTCTCCTATATAATTATGTTTGATTTAATTACTTTGTATGAGCAGATTGCAAACCTGATGACAGGGACATGGAAATAATATTTAGGATGTCAAGTAATATGCTGTTTCCTTCTTCTTTATTCCCCTATATAATTACAATTGATTTATTTACTTTATATGACATATTTAATTTAATTTGTCAAATAATATACTATTGTCTTCTTCTTCATTATCCTATATAATTACATGTTTGATTTAATTACTTTGTATGAGCAGATTGCAAACCTGATGACGGGAACGTGGACTGGTCCCCCGGCAATGATGAACATCTTCCGCAAGCTGTTCGGCTCGCACTCTTGCCCCGTGATCGTCAGGCAAAACAACTTTTCAAATCTGCACCATTATCACCTGCTCAAGGTAAGTGTTGTATTTGTTCTCTTGTCCTGCCATCATGAGGCAAAACAACTTTTCAAATCTGCACCATTATCACCTGCTCAAGGTAAGTGTTGTATTTGTTCTCTTGCACTGTCATAGTGAGGAAAAACAACTTTTCAAATCTGCACCATTATCACCTGCTCAAGGTGTTGTATTTTTTCTCTTGCCCTGTGATTGTGAGGCAAAACAACTTTTTAAATCTGCACCATTATCAATTGCTTAAGGTAAGTGTTGTATTTTTTCTCTTGCCCTGTCATCGTGAGGCAAAACAACTTTTCAAATCTGCACCATTATCACCTGCTCAAGGTAAGTGTTGTATTTGTTCTCTTGCCCTGTCATCGTGAGGCAAAACAACTTTTCAAATCTGCACCATTATCACCTGCTCAAGGTAAGTGTTGTATTTTTTCTCTTGATTAAATCTGCACCATTATCAATTGCTTAAGGTTAGTGTTGATGTTTATAACATTAAAAACATCAGTCCAGGGTCAGATGATTACAACCGCACCATTTTCACCTACTCAAGGTTAGTGTTGTGCTGAAGATCTTAAAAACACCAGCTCAAGGTTGGAAGATTAATTTTTATTGAAATGAAAACAGCAAATAAAGTAGATTAACCTTTTTCCATCACCCCTCAAACATGTTGTTTGGGTTGATATGCTCTTGTGCTAGCACCTGTTTGTATTGATCTGCACACCTTCCATTTGAACATGCTGAACATGATAAATATAAAAGCCATTACCCTTTCAAATTTTTGAAATTTCCCTAAAATAGTGTGCACACAAGGGATGGGCCTAAAATCGTTAAAGGTTAAAACAACTTTTTAATCTCTACCATTATCACCTACTCAAGGTTTGTGTTTTAAGGCCATCAGTCGAAGGTTGGAAGATAATGTTTGTTGAAATAAAAAGAACAAATAAAGTAGATACAAAACAACTTTTCGAATCTCCACCATTATCACCTACTCAAGGTTTGTGTTTTAAGGCCATCAGTCGAAGGTTGGAAGATAATGTTTGTTGAAATAAAAAGAACAAATAAAGTAGATTAAAATTAAACAATGACGTAAAAATTTATATTTTTTTTTGGAAATTTTTTGTAAAGTATTCCTGACTCTCAATGTGTTGAATCAAATATGGTAGAGAATTCCAGGTATTTGGACCAATGAATGAAATAAAATGTTCATCATAAGATTTTTTTTCCTAGAGAGAATCAAGATATACCTAATCCTTACCCTACCCTTTGCTGTTGTTTTTCCCCAGACGATGCCCCAGGCCATGGCAAAGCTGAGAGACACCCACAATCTTTGCCTGGCGGAGATAACGAAATTCCTACTGGATCTGTTCAAGTATAATGATAATTCCAGGAATAAGGTATATATCATAATTCCAGGAATAAGGTATACATGATCACTCCATGAATAAAGTATACATGATATTTTTAGGAATAAGGTATACATGATAATTCCAGGAATAAGGTATACATGATAGTTCTAGGAATAAGGTATACATGATAATTCCAGGAATAAGGTATATAAGATAATTCCAGGAATAAGGGATAAGGTATATACGATGATTCCAGGATTAAGGTATACATGATAATTTCAGGAATAAGGGATAAAGTATACATGATAATTCCAGGAATACGGTATAAGGTATACACGATTATTCCAGGAATAGGGTATAGACTTAGATTGACACAATGCCTTCTAAGCTGATATGATTGCAGACTACACAAGAGTTAAAAATGGGAAGATTGAAAGATACTCACAATATTTTCCTGGCGGAGATTACGAAATTCCTGGTGGATCCGTTTAATACAATGATAACTCCAGGATTAATAGTTTTGGATTAATGCATAATGCATTTTAAACTGATCCTATTTATTGTAGGGGGGCACATGAGTTAAGGACAGTTTCTGTTCCTTTATGAGGGTTATAGGAATTGAGTAATTAGAACAGGATTTGATTTGAATTGGGACTGATTCTTTTTTTAAAATGCCAACTCTAATCTTCTCCTGCAAAATAAATCAAATTTGGGGTATGCTAGTATAAACTTTGAGGCATCACCAGTTGAAAGCAAAATGGTTTGATTAAAAGAATTGATAACAATTATAATAATAATAACAATAACATCAACAACAAGAATAATAATAGTATGTACAAAATAGAATGTTACGTGACCAATTATTGCAAACATTCATGCATGACCACAATTCTGTGCTGCGGGAAGAAAATGCTTTGGTTAAAGTGAAGTGCAGGTGTCTATGTTAGTTTAGAAAAGAAAAAAAAAACATTTCAATTCTGACGTGGCTCATTTTTTCTCATGATTTCCTCCAGTGGTCTGACAACTATTACCGTGCTTCACTAATTGACGCCCTCGCAGCAACGATAACCCCGGCCATCACCAATGTCTCGCTGATGACTGGGTAAGCATTCGCTGCGGCAAGTGATATGCAGCTTATAGAAGGAATATAAAAATCAAGGTTTGATCTCTCATTCTATTGCAAAAACTGTAAATATTGCCCAACACCTGTGTACAATTAGATGCAAATGCTATTTTTAGATTTGTCCTCTACAGGGCTAATGAGTTAAAACTGTTAGTCAAGTTTTATTGCCTTGTCTGTAAGGTGTAGGACTTCTGTAGGCTCCCACTTTTTGAAAGATGAAATGAACATTTGAGGAATACATGTTCGTACAATTTTAAAGGAGAAATGTGTATAATTTGTTTTTTTTCCTGTCGCACCCAAACATTTTGTACACATTGATATGCCTTTTGCTAGCATATCTTTGCGTTTAACTGCACACCTAATATTTTTAGATAATGAGTATCAAAGCTTTTACCTTTAATTAATTTTTTTTTAAAGCCCCCAAATAGTTTGCACACAAAGAATAGGCCTTGAACCAAACGATAGAGAAAGAGAGAGAGCGAGAGAGAACTAAGCGACGCTCTTCTTCATTTATCAATCATATGATGTGAAATGGTTAATTTAAATTTTCAAAACGGCTTAAAACCGGCATAGGGTCTTTGATCCCCTTGCATACACAATTAGTGCCGAGACTCAAGACAGTTTTGCCTCTACATCCCCAGCCAGGAGGTGACCGCCGAGAGTCTGTCTGCAGACATGAGGCTGGTCCTGGAGGAGATTGTGCGCTGCCTCAACCTGGAGAAGCTGAGTTTGAATCAAGCAATCAATAAGATAAGATAAGCTAAGATTAAGTAAGATAAGATAAGCTAAGATTAAGTAAGATAAGATAAGAATTACTTAAATAATGGTTTTGGGGGAAATTGAAAATAAAAAATAAAAAATTAATGTCAATCAAAAAATACAATTAAATATAAAATATAATGAAAAGACATATAAAAAGATATCATTAATTATACCTAAAAATCTGTAACAAATCACATGCTATTTAGATACATGTACAACGAGGGTTTTGCTATTGTAAATATATTTCGAATTTGCAAATGCAATAATGAAAAACGCAAATAAAAATATGTTTTACATTATATAATTATGATGGGCATAATGCACTTGTTCTTGAACATGATATTTTGAAAAATCATACATTTATCAATGACTGTATCTATCACTCGCACACAAATAGTATTGTATGGTTATAAAAAGAGACAAGCAAATCAAATTTACAGAATTTCAGTATAAAAAAAGAAAGTTGGCTGGTCGGGGGTCTATGTCTGTTTAAATCCAATATGCCGTGCTACTAAACAAAAGAGGTTTAGTACAACAAAATAATGATCCACTCAACATCTCTGTTTCACCATTGTTATTTGACCAGCTGCTTGCACGCCATCCGCACGCTCCAGAAGTTCGGCCACCTGCCTAACGAGTCGGACGTTTTCAAAGACTACGCACAGCCTGGCATCTTCCGAGACGTTCGAGTGGCGGCGGTCACCTGTCTGGTGGACTTCATCAAAGGTTTGGGTCACTCTTTTCTTTGATTTGAATATGTACTGACGTTGGTCACGAGATGAGTGGAAAAAAAAAAGGGTTCTAATTAAGGGCTAAGAATCCTCCTCCATTTAGGCTGAAATCGTCCTTAAAATCTAGTTCCTACTTTTCTGGTCTAGTTTCCTCATTTTTTTCACCTGTTTCAAAAACATGTTTTCCTCTTCTTTGTAAGAAGGTCCCTAAATTTTAGCCTTTCTTGTGTTGGTGCATTCTCAGCTCTGTAATAATTTTGCTCTTTCTTTTTTTACCCTGTAGACATCAGAAAGAATAAAAAAACAAACAATAAAGGTGTTAGATCTTTTTAATGTCGAATTGTAACGGAGTTATTAAGAAAAACAAGGACTGAAATAAATTATAGACCAAACTGATTTGTCTATACTGATAAAAGCATATACATCCAGACA
>RQTK01001274.1:72780-116317 GCA_003991915.1 Elysia chlorotica
AATCACTCTTCAATTGAACCTGGTTCTCTGATTGTTTCTCCAGAGCATGGATCAGACACCAGTTGATTTGACAATGATCTCCGGGGAGACGGTTGTCGCCATGGAGGAGTCGGTCGTTACAGAACCTTCCGTCACCGAGGATTCAAAAGAGGTTGGTACAGGAGGTGGACGTAGATATGCATTCTCTGTGCCTGACTGTGCTATAATTATTGGTACATATGTATATTGATGATGTCTTTTTATTATGTATTTCATAATATACAACTGTATTTTTTTGTTCAACATTGTATTATCCATATTTAATGTAAATGGGCATGTCTCTCTCTGTGTCTGTCTCTCTCTCTCTCTCTCTCTCTCTCTCTCTCTCTCTCTCTCTCTCTCTCTCTCTCTCTCTCTCTCTCTCTCTCTCCCTCCCTCCACTAAGCTGACATTGGACTTTAAGCAACAAAACAAACAAAATATCCCTCTCTCATATATGAAATGTTTGGGTACTCCTTCTACAGATTAAAACCGAGACCGTGTCAGACGTAGATGTTACCATGGAAGAGGCCGTGGAGAGTGTGGTGGAAAAGGAAACCGATCTCCTCAAGGACAAACCCAAGAAGCAGGACATAGCGAGTCATCTCAGCGAGGATTCCAACTCTCCTTATCAATCGCCTTCGAAAGGTGGGGGAGAATTAGCGCACACTGTTTACATAACTCTTAAAATGCAAATGAAGCTTTGAAATATTCGGTGAACCCGCTATATGATAAAATTAATAATAATAAAAATGATAGTATTAGTAAAAATAATAATAATAATGATAATAATAACAATAACGATAATGATAATAATAATAATAACAATAATGATAATGATAATAGAAATAATAATAATAATAATAGTTATTATAATAATTATAAAAATAATAATAAAAATAATAATGATAAAAGTAATGAAAATAATAAAGTATTTCATAGAATTGAATCAGTATAAATTGTTGAATTTGATTCTCATTATTATGTTTGTTTAGTTTTGCTTTGCAATTTTTTTCTTCATTTTTTCGCCTCAGTATATTTTTAGATTTGTATTTCTTTCAACTTTTTTCTGTGTGTACGCAGATGAACCTGAGGACATTGTCATCTCACTGGACAACCTCATCAAGGGCGGCTCAAACGTCCCCGAGGAAATGTTTTCAGGATCAGATCAGGAACATGAGCCTTCCCTTTCTCCCCTGGCAGCTGCGGATAGAGCATCCCCACCTCGAGACAAGGACGTTTCGGCGACGTTAGATAAAGATGATAAGGGTACAGATTTTGACCCACTGAACGTACGTCCCAGTCTGCTACGCCAGTGAGAGTGAAATCTCCAAATGTGAAGGAGGAGTGTAGTCAACCGTCTCCTCCTGCCCCAGCACCCAGAAGAAGAAGCTTGCGATCATCGTCATCTCATAGGGCGTTGTCACCACCTGTACCCTCGGAAGAAGCTGAGGAAGTCGTGAATGAGGATGAGAAGAAAGAAACTGAAGAGCGACGAGAACGTCGGCGGTCGCCATTGAGGCTCAGCAGCTTCAGCGAAAATGAAAATGAAAATGAAAACGAAGACGACGAGAGACGTGTTGTGGAAGAAATTATCCTAGACCAGGCAGACGGATCCACGCCTAGAAATTCTCCGACTCCGGAGCTTCCTTCATCGCCTCCCCTTCCACCACCCAGACAGCCGTCCCCGACATTAACAGAACAGGAATTTCATCATCATCATCATCAAAGTGAGGAAAGCTCAGAGCGTTTGTCCCCACAGTCTTGGAAGTCGCCTCCCTTGCCCGTATCGGACCGCCGTGCTACAGGTCCACCTTCCCCGTCCCACCCTCCCCCACACATAGACGTCAAGCCTGAACCAGACGAGGAGAAGGAAGAGATCCACTCGAGCCCGGCCCAACCTTCATCTCCATCTAGAACAGCCCCTCATGAACCCAGTTCCGCCAGTAGCTCCAGTACCTTCAGCACATCCATCACTACAACAACCTCTATACCCCCATAGCCCTGATGCCGATATAGACACATTGAAACAAGAAGACATTGATGTTGAGGAGTACGACGAAGTCCCTTCTTTGACAATCAAGGCCGATCCCATACCACCATCACCACCACACCACCACAACCACCAGCAACCACAGCCCCACCACCTCTAGGCGCCGTGTTGACGCTGAAGAGGAAGCACACCACCGAGGGCTACACGATATCCGAGCCGGAGTACAAGCGCGTGGTGCCGCCACTCATCCTCTCCTCCACGGCTGAATCCGCCTCATCCGCCGCAGGATCTTCGGGCCAGCCCAGCCTGAAAACCACGCTAAAGCTCAGTACAGCGGGTAAGACTTGAGTTTTCACTTGGCCTAATTATTTCTAAAACTCGCTGCTGTTATTAGCAGATGCTTTATACATATTTATTAAAAGCAGTATTATTTTTATTTAAATTTCTGATTTCAGCTTAAGAATATTGATAAGGGTGCACTAAAGATTTTAGAAAATGTAAATTCTGCATAACTTGTTTTAAAACTCTGCATTTACTTTTAAGCGTTTTTATTGCTCAAAACGTATGACTAAATGTTTCTTTGGCTTTCATTCATAAATGTTTCATATTTATATATTTATATATATATGTGTTTTTTGTTTTTTGTTCGATCAAGGTAAATTTTCCCATCAGACACCGGCCAGTCTTGTCCTACCTCATCTCTTTTTTTTTTGCACAAATATATGTAAATAAATTACTTGTGCCTGTAGCATTTATTCTCTCCTCTATTCAACTACAATGTATTATTATGAATCTCTGTAACTCTTACTTAGGACTGACATAGGACGACTGGGAACACCACCATCACCACCACAAGTCTAATTTGTCCTTCTATCCTTCTATTTCACAGAAAAGTCGAAATTTCTATATACCTGTGCCGCTAGCATTTATTCTCTCCTCCATTCAACTACAATGTATTATTACGAATCTCTGTCTCCCTTCATAAGGACTGAAAGCGGGCGACTGGGAACACCATCATCACCACCACAAGTCTAAGAAGAAAAAGAAGAAGAACAAACACAAGCACAAACACAAGCACAAGCGAGATCGGCAGGAGAGCGAACACAGGGAGGGGGAGGAGCCTCGGCCTCGGGAGAGACTCGTGCTCGACATGTCGTCCAAGACCAGAGTTCCCGTCAGTGAGGAGGAGGGGTCCTCAGATTGACCCGCAGTTGTCTTTTCTTGATATGTTTTAATGCGCTTCACTTATTTTTGTATGTGGGTCCACTTTTTATGTTGGAAATAAAATAATCTTTGAAGCAGGGCTCCTAAAGTTAACCCGGAGTTGTCTTTTCTTGATAAGTTTTAATGCACTTCACATACAACACATACTGTATTTTTGTATGTAGGTCTACATTTTATGTTAGAAATAAAATAATCTTTGAAAGAGGGCTCCTAAAATTAACATAGAGTTGTCTTAAGTTGATAAGCTTTAATGCGCTTCACTTATTTTTGTATGTAGGCCTAAATTTAATGTTGGGAATAAAATAATCTTTGAAAGATGGCTCCTAAAATTAACCCAGAGCTGTCTTAAGTTGATGAGCTTTAATGCGCTTCACTTATTTTTGTATGTAGGCCTACATTTTATGTTGGAAATAAAGTAATCTTTAAAAGAGGGCTCCTAAAATTAGCCCAGAGTTGTCTTAACTCGATAAGTTTTAATGTCTCATTTCAATTATTGTACACATTGTGTATGTACATCTCTTGTAGAAAATAAACCTATGAAAGAGATCCTTTCAGATTAACCCAGAGTTGTCTTTTCTTGATAAGTTTTTCTGAAGCGTTACATTTACTCTATACATTGTGTATATGTGTTCATTTTCTGTTGAAAACTGTGACATTTGATCGTTGATTGGTAGAAAAAGCATTCTTTTACAGTGTGAAATTTAAAACTGGGTGGGGAAAGATTATAATTTAATACATGTTTCACTTTATTTTTTAAGGAACAAGATAGGTTTTCTCATATCCATTCTTTATAATACATGTAACGGAGACTGAGAAAGCCATAGAGCATAAATGGTAAGAAATACGTAAAGCCTTTTTGAAGCTGGATAGCTAGAAACAAATGCTTTTTATAATTGGTAAAAATTTAACGAATTCAACAGAAAAAACATGTAATTATAAAGACAAGCACAAGCGAGATCGGCAGGAGAGCGAACATCGGGAGGGGGAGGAGCCTCGGCCTCGGGAGAGACTCGTGCTCGACATGTCCTCCAAGACCAGAGTTCCCGTCAGTGAGGAGGAGGGGTCCTCAGATTGACCCGCAGTTGTCTTTTCTTGACCAGTTTTAATGCGCTTCACTTATTTTTGTATGTGGGGAATAAAATAATCTTTGAAACAGGGCTCCTAAAATTAATGTGGCCTACTACTACTACTACTACTACTACTACTACTACTACTACTACTACTACTACTACTACTACTACTACTACTACTACTACTACTACTACTACTGCTGCTGCTGCCGCTACTACTACTACTACTACTACTTCTACTTTCACATTACGTCTATTGCTATTGGGATAAATTTTAGTACACACATTAATTCATCATACACCCGACTAATCGGTTAAATGCAATACTGTTTTTTTTTTAATTTAAAGCAAAAAAAATGCACACATACTTAGTCAAGGAATACCGGTACTAGAAGAATAAAGATATCGTGCTAGACCCTACATTTTCCAGAAGCCCAGAAAACGAAAACAATCTAAGATTGCCGTCATTCAAGAGGAACAGATCAGTAAAATAGTCTGTCAAGCGGCCGACTAAGCAGGTGAATGTAAATGATGTATAGTAAACAGAGAAGATAATAAACCACACTTTTTCTGGGCACTGCTTGTGCTACACCCATACAATTAAATTATTTTCTTTCATTATTTCATCGACACTACAACACAGTGCAGACGTATTTACGGGGCTTCCATTTGCTGAACCCTATTTAAACTTTAGGACCTGTATGTCGACCCATTAGGTATGAGATAATAGATAACTATGGGAGTGCTAAAAGGGTTAAACAAGTTCATGCACGATTGAAAAAAAAAAAAGATCTTTCAAAGCACGCACACTGCCACATGTCAAAGTATGATTCATTAATTGTAAATTTTAAAAAAAATTAAGCCTCATTCAAGAAACTCTGATCTGTAAATCATACAACAGAACGTGAGTCCGTTTTCGAGTTAATTTCTTAATCGGTGGAGGGGGGGGGGGGGGGGGGCAAGATTACAGAAAACAAACGCAAAAATAGGGGCAATATCTGTTTATTTCAGAATACCTATAATCAGTGGCGTCGACTGTATTGGGAAACGCTAGGGGCACCCCAGTGCCCAGTGCCATCTTGGTTTTCTACACGGCTCAACTGTCCAATATTAAGCCTATTATTATAATTATAGCCTACTTCGATTTCACGTCGAAAAATTAATTACGTTACAACGCCACTTCTCTTATGCAGGCCACTGGATCGGCTCATGAACCCAATAATTATGTATTTTGCAGCCTCTGGTTATAGGCAAAGACGAATTCAAAGCAGTCGTCTAAAATACGTATATCACTTTAACTTCACTGGGCAGTATCTCATTCTGTTGAATTAGAAACACACTGGACAAACCAATGAAAAGTGTCTCAACATTTTTTTTTTTACAAGAACGCCGTGAAGGTTGGATCGATAGCTCGACCAAAATATTATTGCGAAACTACTTGCATCATCATAAACTTTCCAATGGCAGAGAGCGATATCTCATTGCTGTGATACAATTGAATGATTGTCGGGGACTACAGTGTATTGTTTATGATCTTTGACGTCAACGCCTATAATCGAGTTAACTAATGTTGGAAACACACGCCATAAGACAGTTTATTTAATAATATATACAACAAATCATGCAATACAAGTACTAGGGCCATATCCCGAGTCCATAATCGAGTTAACTAATGTTGGAGACACATGCCATAAGACAGTTAATTCAATAATATACAAAACAAAATCATGCAATAAAAGTTCTAGGGCCATATGCCGCCACTGCCTAAAACTACTAAGTTTTAACCAATGAGAAGTTAACAGGTCTGGATAAAATTAGATTGTGCACCTGGTAGGGCTATTCGCTTTAAATGTGCCAATTAAAAAAAAATATGAAAGCATAGCATTGAAATCACCTCCGATCCAGGAATTTCCAGAAAGAACTCGCACACTTTCGAAAAATCATATTTTTCAAAGTAAGTAAGTAATGCAAAATAAAAACAAAATGTAAACATTTGTGGAGGAGGCAAACTTTTTGAAGCGCTCTTGAAGGGTATGTTTACGATATCCGAAATGCGAATCAGTTGTTTTTTTAAATTGTAGATAAATCAGAGATGTACGACAAACAAAAAAGCATGGTGCAATTTTGTAGTAGATCTACATTATTTTTTGTTTACGTTTTCGCGCTTGCGTTGTCTTTTAGTAATACCGATACCAGAAAAGGGCGCGCCGATTAACATCATCTTCGCGATATATACGTATTTGCAGTGTTTAATTTACTTTTTTTTTTTTAAAGACAATTCCTGAATATAACAAGATACGGTACCGTAGACTTTATCCTGAAACCTTTGTGGCAAAATGAGTTCTGGAGTAGTGCCGAAGAAGATTACCGGCGACTAAGTGATTCGATTGTAAATTTACGTAGTATAATTTAATCGCAGCTTATTTAGAATGAAAAAAAAATGTTAAATTGGGTTGTGTGAGATGTTTCCATCCCCCTTAAGTATTGAGAGATTTTCTGGTGCAATGGTGTCATTAGAGTATGGATACATAAAGAGACCAGTATAGTGTCATCACAACAGGAATAAATAAAGATGTCAGTTCATCTATTGGTTGGTGTTATGGTGTCAGTAAAATATGAATAAAAAAAAGATGCCATTTCATCTTCTGGTTGGTGTTATGGTGTCAGTAAAATAGGAATAGATAAAGATGCCATTTCATCTAATGGTTGGTGTTATGGTGTCACTACGCAGTTCGCGTTCAGAAAGTCGAACTTCCTCACTACGCAGTTCGCGTTCATAATAATATAATTATAATATAATAATTATCTATGGTAAAAGCTCAACATGCTGATAATTTGAAAAAAAAATTACAACTCCATATCATTTTGATTTGTTTAAGCTCTTATCTGGAAAAGCGCTTATGAAGGAATACTCCTAGCCT
Source organism: Elysia chlorotica (assembly GCA_003991915.1). Taxonomy (NCBI): domain Eukaryota; kingdom Metazoa; phylum Mollusca; class Gastropoda; family Plakobranchidae; genus Elysia; species Elysia chlorotica. Next base: position 80,007 of record RQTK01001274.1, read on the forward strand.
AAAACATTGATCTGAAGTCTAGATACGTTCAATTTACAACCAAAACTGTTTAAGCCTAGTGGTAAATGGTTTAGATAAACATAGATTTAACCTTGATCAAAATAAGCATAAAGACTAACTTTCCTGTGCATTTATATTGATATTTAAATCGTATGTGCTTTAAGTTCTCTGTCTAACTGCCTGTCTATCCTGTCTGACAGTCTGAGTCAATATGTGAGAGTGATGTCTCTCCTAGTCCAATGGCTTCTAGATTATCAAGACGATTTTTATCCCTAAAAACCAAATAAGCACACCATCAGGTTAATACGTTGGACCAAGACCTGAGAGGTCATATGGATCCAGTTATGTACGCTTAGAACAAGACCCATAATAATTATACATATCAAAAGCATTAGATAGCGTATGTTATGAAATAGGGGGTAGGCTACTGCACATGGTTTGTATTTGAAAAAAGAAGAAAGAAAAGAAAAAGAGATCAAAACAGGTTTGTCTCCCTTCCATAATCCAAACGGGTTAAATTCTATAAGTTCTTATAACTACAAGGAGAATATAAAAACTTTATAGTAAAGGTAACAAAATTAAATGTGTACTAATACTATTAGCATAAGCCAAAACTCTGAGATAAAACAAAGGAAATATGAAACATAAATTAATGAAAAATAATTTTCAGCTCCAAAGCCTTTTGGCGCCTAGAATCTTCTCTCGCACACAAATTTTAATTCGCACAGGATGGAAATGTAGGCACTTCCAATCATTTTTAACTGCTTGCTGATCACTATGAAAACAAAGAGCAAAGGTTTGAAAGGAAGAATTCTGATTCTGATGGGGTCTGAAAAATCAACTACCAAACAAGCGAGAGAAACAAGAGTATAGAATCAAGATACAATTGTCTTGATTTGATATTAACATGTAAGTTGATTCCCTTGGAATGAGAAAAGCTGAGAAAGAAACTGTCACTCTCGATTCCTAGTGAAGAGATAGAAATCTAGATCTAACCAAAATCTAATCTAGCTAGGCCTAGATCTAGATTCTAGATCTAGAGAAGATCCTAGAGAAGATCTAGATCTAGATTCTGAAGATTCTAGATCTAATTCTAATTTATAATTATTAGATCCATATACACTTTTACACCTCAGATTGGTGCAACTTTTAAAAGCTGTCTATACAGCTATCTTTAACTAACGCCAACTTGGCCAACAGGTGACTAAATCCTACGCTACAAGATTAAACATTGATCGGTAAATTTAATCGAACTTCACCTAGACTATCAAGCACAAATGCTGTCTATGAGATTCGCTCAAGACTGTAAACTAACATGTACACCCTTGGCTAAACATTTACCTTCAAGGAACACCTCAACTTTTTTGGGCAAACTTGTTAACAACACTGTATACTTGTGCTATTCCTACACCGCACTACAGTAAGACTAACTAGACCTAGACCTAATAATTACTCTACACTTGGGGATGGCACTAACTAAGCTGTCTATACAGCTATCTATGACTAACACTGGCGAACCGGTATCTAAGTTCTAACTCTCTGGACGCTACAAGGTTATACCGTTATTAAGACTAGTATTCATGAGACTATGACCGATGAATAGGTTTGGATGAACGGCACTAGATAGATTTAAGAACACATGTGCCGTATAGCAGCCGCGCTTTTAACTTCAAACTAACACTGCAACTTAAGACTAAACTCTTACCCTCAAGGGACACTTCGACTCTGTTGATATTGACAAATACAAGAATAGCGCGTCTGTAGATCTCCCGAAGGTCCAAGATGTGCGTAATTATAAACTAGCTTGGAACCCACGAAATTCGTGGGGACTGTAGGATGGACAAACTAAAGTATTACAGCTAAATTTAACTGTGCTGAACTCAAAATTGTGTATCTTCAGGATCTATAATATAACCTTAGGAAAATAATATGTTTGCTTGAAAAGGTTGCATCACAATAAAGTAGACTCAATAATCAGAATTAACAACTAACCAAGCATTCTATGAAAACGGTGGACTGTGTGCATTAAAATTTGCGCACACACTTAGGAAATAAAAAGAATCAATATTTATAGCACTTTCGATTTGTTTGTTGTTCAAGGAAGGGGAGGAAGCAGTAATTGTTGTGTCTGTTCATTTAACATTTTTAGCTTTATATTAATTCGTTAACTTTCGTTAAAAATTGATTAGGCGTTTGATGTTATTAGTTTTATGACTCTAAAAATTCTCTGGCCCATTTGTAATTTTACTGTAAAATTTGGGATTTTAGGGTGGAGCGGTTTGGATTTGATCGCATGTCTAAGTTTGAGACGAAGACAATAAATTATATATATAGATATAAGGAGAAAATAAAAATGACTTTCATCGAGATTTAAAGTTAGGCAGCATTGGTCATTATGTTCATCTTTTAAATTAAATTGTAAAAGGATGAAAGATTTTAAACAGAATATTAAGTCAACATACTTAAAAGTTTTGCTTTGTGTGTAGGTTTCATAATGTCTATTGTTTGCAACAGGTTATTTTGTAGGTGGGTCTTAGGACAAATGTCTTGTGGTTTAATGTAATTAACTTTATTTAAGAAAAACAGATTTTTAATCAGTTGGCATCACTGTGTAATGTTTTTTTTGTTTTGTTTGTTGTTGTTTTTTTTTTTCAGAAAGTATAAAAAAAGGCCTGAGATGTCTGCTGGTTCAAGCTCTTTTTTTAAAAACTCACTCTGTTAACGTCACATACCATGATACCTAGTTACCTTTGCCCAGCATCGTCTTGACCAACTTCTCAAAAAGTTCTCTCGCTAAATAAACACTTAGTTACCTTTGCACTTGATGAACGCACCAAAAGACACAAATATTTATAAAAGGAATTCCCAATTATGTCAAACGACCACATAATCAACACTTTTACAGTTTATTGGGCTCTCTAACCTCTTACCACATGGATTCGGAATAACTTTCTTCTAAACCTAGAATACATGAAAAAACGGGTGAAAGCTGGTTTCAAGGATTGTGTATTAATTTAGTTTTTAAGCCCTAGTGTTTCTTTCCAAACTTGCTTTGTTTACTGTAAGTGTAACACACTCTGTAAATATCATGGTTTTTCTGTCCAAATAACAAGCGAAACGCTGGACATCACAATAATACTTGACTAGATTAAATATCTTATTATAATGATGCTAAGCCCAAAAATTGACATAGTAAAGGCTTTTTAGTGGGACCACAGAAATTTTTATGTTAATATTACTGGATAGGCAACAAATTATGAGGTTGGCCACTAGGTTAGAAATATCATAAATATAAGGAGAAAATAAAAATTACTTTAAACGAGATTTAAAGTTAGGCAGTATTGGGCATTGACTCATTATGTTCATCTTTTAAATTAAACTGTAAAAGGATGAAAGATTTTAAACAGAATATTAAGTCAATATACTTAAAAGTTTTGCTTTTTTTGTAGGTTTCAAAATGTCTATTGTTTGCAATAGGTTATTTTGTAGGTGGGTGTTAGGACAAATCTTGTGATTTAATGTAATTAGCTTTATTTAAGAAAAACATATTTTTGATCAGTTGGCATCAGTGTGTAATGTTGTTTTTGTTTTGTTTGCTTGTTGTTGTTGTTTTTAAAAAAAAGAGAACCAACCACATTTGCTTTTCTTTTCTTTCATACAGATCAAAGGACCTCCAAATATTCTGATAGAGACAAGACCAGCAGAATCGTCCAGTATTTGCAATTTGTATCGATACAAGACAGTTGCACCATGTCATAGTCCAGTCTGATTTGTCTTTGATTTCCTCTTGTAAATGGACACTCAATCTTCGTTTCTAATTATTATGCTCTAGATTGAGACGTTGTCAGTACATGTATAATGTAACTGGCTGAGACCTGAACCCAGGAGTCCCCACACTGTCTGGTGTGTGGCAGCACATACAATTTCATACGAAAGACGTCCTGGGGCTTGTCCACAAATGCAGCTTTTGTATATTCTACTGACAAACAAACTACGTTGAGTGACGTTGGAAATCAAGCAACCAAATCAACTCAACTCATCTCAGACACAACAGTTGCACCATCATGTAATTATCCACCAGTTTGATCAGCATCTTTATTTCTTCTTATAAATCGGCACACAACCTTCTCCCTCTCTCTAACTAACTGTGAAGCAGAGGGCTCGAGATGCCTGCCCGCCTTAAACCCCAGATCTCGACGCGCCAGGAGGAGCTGCTGTGGGAGCGCAAGATCCTCAGCCTGCAATGTTCCAGCGGACTCATCCAGGCCGTCATCTTCTACCTGATCAAGTCGTGCGGCGTCTTCCAGGGCAGGGATCTGCGCCAGCTCAAGACGGAGCACGTCAACTTTGGGGAGGACTCGGTCGGGAGCTACGTGACCATCGACTTCACTTCGGTGATGCGCAGCGGGAAGGTCGTCCGTCACTACGACGACCCGAATAATCCCCGGAGCCTGTACAAGCTGCTGAAGACGTACATCAGCCACCTGGCCAACGAGGGCGCGTTCCTCGTGCGGCCCATCTCCTCCATCAAGGACTACATCTGCTACAGCCCCTGGCCCCTGGGGGTGGCCATCATCGAGCATATGGTGCAGACGCTCATGGAAGAGGCCGGCCAGGGCAGTCGCTATGGCAACATCTCGGCCAGCCTCCTGGCCCTGGATGTGCTGAAAAGCTACGGCGCTGGCCGGCACTGTCTCAGCACCTGGGTGGACTGCCTAGGGGGCGCCGCTGTCTCCTACAGGCTCAAGGTCCTGAGCGGGAAGATTCCCGACTGCTCAGAGATAAACTGCCGCGACCTGAACGCAGAGGCAGGGCTGATCATGAGTCACCTCCTGGACCCTCCGTACCCCTCGGGACCAACCACAACGCAGGGCGAGGTAAAAACCGATGTGGATGAAAGTGACCCGCAGAACTCTGAATCAACCGGGTCGGATGAATCGGCCGGTGACACGTCTAGTTCGAGGGAACACCAGCCGGGATCAAAATCTAGGTCAACAGTAAACAGGGACAGGCTGCGTTTCATGAAACGAGCAGGTGTGGGGCTCGCTCAAGCCAGGCGTATTGCTACTGGGACGGGTTTGAATCTGCACAAGAAGCAAGCAAGGTTTTCAAGGTTGAAATCAAGGGATTCCCTCAAGGCTGGCGTGGACTCTCGAACAAATAACAAGGTATCTCTTGACGCAACAGCTCCGGTAAAGATGGAGCTGCAAGAAGAAGAAGAAGCAGCTCTGGTCGAGTTAGACATCGCAGGCCTGGATTGCCACGGTGAGGCTGAGGACCCTGATCAGGTTAGCGGGGATGGCGGTGATGACGAGACGGGAGGATGTTAACGGCACTAGTTCTCTCACAGGGAAGAGAACCGTTGAGGCAGAGGATGAGGATGATGATGCTAGCTCGAGTATCGGCGGCAAAGTTCCCAAGATAGAGCAGCACTTTCAAGAGCTTGAGGCAACGATGTGTGGACACTTGGCCACTTTTGAAGATGGTGCGGAGCAGAGGGAGGACATCACCGGCGACAGCTCAGGGGAAATAAGTGAGGAGTGTCAAACTGGCATACATAACGGTGCCAACACAAACTCACACTTCCTCGATTCGGTAGATTCTGCTGTCAACGCAAACACCGATACAAGTTCATCTGAAAAGCCTTGTGAAGTAATAAGCTCTGCAGAGGAGAATAGACTGGAGGAACAGTCGCCCCAGAAACGGGAGAATTTGTCTCTTGTCTCAGGCCTTGAACAATGGCTGGATCAGCTCAAACATCAGGTCAACACTGGACTAGACTCAGACATGAACAGACTTTTCCTGCAGGCGACGTCACAGCTCAAGGTCATAGCGGACAAGGTCATGGCCGGAAAGGTCGAGACCAAGGCTGATTCTGGGGCCGGTCGTCATACAGTTAGCAGTACAGTTAGCAGCAAAAGCCAAAGCCCTGTAAAACCCACTAGTAGTGGCAGTGCTCGATATGGCTCTACTACTAGTGCTAACAGTGACAGTTCTGTCAAAGCCCAGCTCATGAGGCAGCTAGAAAACGTTCAAAACCACCGGTTATCACCGCGACAGGAGACAGCATCGGTGTCGGCACAGGAATGTTTACGCACAGATTTGAACTCAACGTCTCGGCAGAGTACCAAACCTGCGGAAACAGAAAGATGCAAGGTTGACCTCGATAAACGCAAAGTTGGAGACACACTCAGCCCAGGCCTCGAGGATCTCAAGCCGGGCCCGAGTCTCGGACGTATGGACGATTCTGGGGAGGAGAGTCTTCCCACGCACCTCGAGTCAGGCGGGCAGGACAGAGGTGTCGGAGGGTGACTCCTCCTATTGCCCGTGTGGTCAAAAGAGATGTCGTCAGATGGAGGTTCTTTTGTGTCTCCTCTGGTTCTGGTCTCAGGTCTTGGGACACCGTTTCTACTGGGGGGAGAATAGCTGTGTGGAGTTCGAGTTCGTGGGCAGGGGCTAAATCAGTTTAAGGACCTCAGACGGTTGGATGTCTACGTCAGGAACGAGAGGGTCGGCGTCCCTGGCAGCTCAAAACCACACTCAGCTGAAGTCAGTGCAGTGCGCTCGAAATCCGACCACTTGTCTGATTTACCTGCAAAGTCGAAAAACATTCATGAAACGCACCTGAAGAGTTCTCCTTTGAAGCCCAGACCAGGTTCCGTCGCTGGCAAGGCAAAACTGGCCAGCCCTGGTGAGATATCCCAGCAGACACCTGAGGCAGCGCGGAACCAGGCTGCAGCTTCCTGGCCGGTGCTTCGGTCTGTTCTGGAGGAGGCGCTACTGCCCCCTGCATTGGCCCCTGGGAAAGATGGTGGTACATCACTTCCCGACAAGATAAATTGTAACAATAGAAGTAGTAGCATTAAAAATTGTGACATTAGCAGTAGTAGTAGTAGTAGTAGCATCACTACTTTTAAGCACAACATGAACAGCATCGATAATTTTATCAGCAACAACAGCACCAGCAGCAGCATCAATACTAGTACCACACTGGAGCCCAGGTCTTCATCATCCATCCCACCCCTCGCCCCAGCCCAACAGCCATCCCCGCCCGACCTTGCAGCCCAGTCGGGCATGTACACGTTTCAGAGCGACCACCGAGCGGGCGCAGCCTTCCAGTCTCTGACAGTCGTGTCCGGGGACCGACGCTCGGAGGTCTTCACCTTCCCAGACCTCCCGCTGGACAAACACAAAGCGACCTTGACCCCGACTGACGGCAACAGCGGCGTGAGACTGGGAGCAGTGAGTTCAAGGGCCGGGGACGTGCGTAACGCCAGGTCCGAGCTCTGCCTGGGAGACTACCTCCCCAGAGGCTCGGTGGTACCGGCCAGCAGTATCAAGGTCCTCACGCAGCAGGGCAGGAACGGGCTGGAGGTCGTACTGCGCTTTGACTTCTCCAGGAAGGACAGAGACAACGTCTAGAGTCGCCGTATAGGATCTCCCGGGGGAACATAGTAGACGTTGAACCCGGAGAGATTTCTCTCCCTCCCTCTATTGAGAATGGAACACACATCTCAGAGTCGCCGTATAGGATCCCCCAGGGGAACCTAGGAGACGTTAAAGAGAGAGAGAGAGAGAGGGAGAGAGAGAGAGAGAGAGAGAGAGAGAGAGAGAGAGAGAGAGAGAATTCTCTCCCTCCCTCAATAGAGAATGGCAACGTCTAGAGGTGACGCTGCAGCTAGAGAAGAGGAATGTCTGCATAGTTTTTGGTACCTATGGAAAGACTAGGGATGATGTTTCATTTTTTTTCCATTTTGTGGGTTTTCAAATGGCAGTTTTTAATTTAATGCAAAATTTACTGGAAGTTATGCTGCGTTTTGACTTCTCCAGCAAGAACAGAACGTCTAGGATACGTAAGTGCAACGTCGCGGTAGCTTAAAACTCGTTGTAAGCTTTCTAATTTTATTTCCATATCTTACGATGAGTCGTAAGCTTACCATAACGTTGTACTTATGGCCCTAATAGTGAAACATTAGGGGAAAAGAATGTTGAATCCGCACAAGATCAACTATGGCTTAAAGTTAAAATAATCTGTTTCTAAGACACTTATTTTCTTTTTTTATACTTTACAGTCGCAGTCAGTGTTTAATGTAAACTTTTGATAAAATAAACTTTAAATCTGTCCCCATGATGTTGATCTTAACCCCTTGAGTGCTTAGGTATATTTTTAGAAATGAAGTACCCATAGAGCATAACTGTTGATGAATTTGACATATCTTTTTACTTAAACTTCAATGAATTATGTTCTGAAAGTGGCAAGAGTCAAAGATGATTTGAACCAGTGAATGAAAATGGACAGCCATTCAGTATTCACGGTAGTGGATACATAAATTTGTATTAGTGCCTCCAAAATAGGTACGCACTTAAGTGGTTATACGGACTCCACTGTATAGCTTTTTTTATAGAACGAATCTAGGGATTATATTTTTTAACTTTTTTTTGGGTATTCAAATGACGAGTTTTACTGCAAAATTAACTCACTTAGATCTACCAACATGTATATGCCATGTTCATGGTTAGTTAAGATTTAGAGTACTTTATTAAACTTTACATACAATTTGTTATAACCCACCAACTTTGTTTAAAACAAACTTTGCAATATAAGTTATATCAGTGAGGATGGCTGCTTATTAGGTTTAGTACCATTGATCTCACAGCACTAATGTGTAGAACTTAAATTACTGTGTATCACATAATTATATTTATAAGTTTGAGACATCCAGGTACCAGCTCCTCAAAACAGTTTTGGGTTTTTGCTTTTATTATTAAGAAAATGCAATGTACTGTTATCATACATTGTAATTTATGATCTCTAGTAGCTCTAGCAGTCTGTATTTAACAGTACAAAAGATATCATTTTTTTTATCCTCAAGTCAGTTTTAGGTTTTTACTTTTATTCTTTTTTTATTTAGAAAATACAATGTATTGTTATCATACATTGTAATTTATGATTTCTAGTAGCTCTATGAGTCTGTATTAAACAATACTTAAGAATAAGATATAATATTTTTTTTATCCTCAAGTCAGTTTTAGGTTTTTACTTTTATTCTTTTTTTATTTAGAAAATACAATGTACTAATATCATATATTGTAATTTATGATCTCCATTTGCTCTAGAACAGTCTGTATTTAACAGTACATGATAAGATATCATTTTAGATAGAATTATTTATAGACTCCCATTTGGGTCTGACACAGACTCTGATTCCTTCACATGTACCATACAACCTCCGTAGTGGCTGGGCGAAATAAATTATACCAAAGACTCTCAGGGTGAATGTGGCAGTGTTAATATGCTCCAGCTCTACTAAATCTCCTCCCCACTTCCGGCTCGTGTTTAAAGTGCTCAACCATCTTTTCACATTTTCATACCTAGTCATCTTATGTAATTAAAATAAAAACCTTTTTAAACTGACTTCTAATCTATACATATGAGGGAGAAGTGTTTTGTTCTTGCAATTTGTACATTAAGTTTTATAAGCGACATAAGCATGCACATACTGGTTGTATATTAATTTATTTTTACCTAAGCACAGTCCATTTGTTCAAACTTTTATGACTTTCTTCACTTCAGTTGTTAATACATGTACATGTAGTATGTTTTTATTTAAATTCGAAGAGGAAAAGAGCATGTTTATTTATTGCAAGTTGGGAACTAAGTCACACCTGTACAAAAAATTACCAGCACTGTTTTAGAACTGATACTTTTACTTTTTGTCTGTGAAACTTTTTCTTCCAAAGCAGCAATGTTCTGTACAAAAATTACAGCGAAATTGACTTAAGATAAACCCTTTGTGCTAATAGAAACTTTTTTTCTTTTTTAGGCTGAAATCCTCCTTTTAAAAAAAATCTAGTTCCTCCTTTTTTGGTCTACTTTTCTCATTTTTTTAAATCTGTTTCAAAACACGTTTTCCTCCTTTTTGTAAGAAGGTCCCTAGATTTCAGCCTTTTTGTGTTGGGGCATTTTCAGCTCTGTTTTTTCTGTTTTTGTTGTTTTTTTTATAAACTATTTCCAGGGCACTGATTCCCTTTTTTCACTTTACAGTCGCTGTTTGATATAAACTCTGGATAAAATAAACTTTAAGGTCTTCTTCAAGAGGTTTATAAATCTGAAATGGAAATGGATTCTAGTAATTTCTACTGTATTCAATATGTCTATATTTTTTTTCCAGCTGGCTAGGCTGACATTGGGCCTATCATATAGTAATAGTTGTACTAATTTAACAGTAACAGTTTAGTTGATATAATAGCTCTAGACTGGTGAGCAAGATGTCAGGCCGGTGTGTGCCAGATAGAGTATGACAAAAGCAGTTGATACTTTGCGTGATAAAGTTATGATTCCGTCCTTTGAATCAAGTTCGACAAAGCTCCAATGGATTGCTATTTTTGTCAGCACAGAAAACTGCTTCTTCAAAATTATTCTTCAATATAGTAGGGCTAGGCCTGTACTCAGTTAGCCTAGCTGTGTATCACCTAATGAACTGCATGATTAAATTTTTTACTAATAGCTGTTGTTAAGTTAACAATTGCCTGAAATTAGAGAACTGGATTGCAAGTAAATAATGCCACTTGATACAGTGTATATTCCTCTGTGTTTTAAACTATTATGTGAATGATAAATATGTATACACCTTGAGTTTGAACGTTTTTGTGAAACTTTTTTGAAATATGTAACAATAGGCAGCAATTTTTACAAGCATAGTGATTAACATATACATATTGGTATTGATAGAGAAACAGGTATTGAGCTTCAGTTGTATGACTGCACCATGTATAACAATTTACTCTAGGTAAAGGGCTGTTTGAGACCTTCATTCTAAAAGAGTGCCCTGGTTCGACACCCACGAACAATCAAAATGTACTTGTGCAATTTTCTCCCCTACTACTGGGTCTGTGTCATTTAAATGTGACTGGCTGAAAGGAGGTGTCTTGGCAACCCTGCCCTACATTTCGTGTGGCAACTTGTACAATTGTCAGACGTTAGTCTTAGGAGCGGTCCTTCATATCGCCTTACATGCAACTGTTGAACGTTAAACAATCAACTTAACTCGACTCTGCTTGGTAATGGTAGGCAAAAGTTTAGTTTTCATACCATCAAAGATAAACAGTTTGATCCACATAAACCACAACCTTACATTTACGTATGAAAAATGAATACTGTATTAAGCTTGGGGCCTGTGATTTGTTCTGATTTGTTTCCCATGTAGATTTATACTATTAGGAAGTAATTTAAGGTTTCCACTTCCATACTTTAAGAAAGATATACTGTACTTGCTGCAGTCAGCTTATACATCATTATTCATAACTATCACCTTGTCGTGTCCTATAATATTCCTCACTGTTTCTGTGTAGTACTGTAGCACATACAATTAATGATCAAATTGTGAGACGTAATTAGTCTTGGGACCCGTCTACATTATAGTCTATTTAGTGCTGCCACAGGGCGCTAAGCAACAATCAAGACTTGGTTGTGTCCATACTATCGTCTTTTACATAGTTCTAGACCTTCTCGCCTCAACAGAAAAGAACAGACTTAAATTCAATTATAGGTGAGTTGTTTGTACTGAAAGTCTGGCTGGTAATTGTGTACTAGGACCATTAACATGTCAACAGTCCAAATTATACATTGTACCAAGGCCATGGAAAGAAGTTTTTCTTTGTTTCTTAGTACAGTATCATACTTACATAGGTGGGTTTGTGTGTTGTGTGTGTATGTGTGGGGGTATCTGATGGTGATTGTGAATGTAACTCAAAAAGAGAAAAAAAATAGCATTATAGGGTATGCATGTGTATTAATACATGTAATAAATTTTACATGTATTTTAGTCAAGTTCTTTAAATATTGTATACATTATGTTTATAAATAATTCATGTATAACATACAACTCGTGTTGGATACATTACATGCATATTTAAACAGATTGTCTGCAATTTGCTCATAATGGTCGCAAACTTGCGTTGGACACATGCATATTTAAACAGATTGTCTGCAATTTGACAAAAATAGCATTATATGGTATGCATGTTTCTTTGTGTATCAATACATTTTATTTTAAGTCAATTCATTTAAATATTGCACATATATGTATATAATATAACATAGAACTCGTGTTAGATACATGCATATTTAAACAGATTATCTGCAATTTGCTCATAATGGTCACATACAAGTAAGATGCATGTGAAGCTTCTACATTGTATCTCGTGTCTTTGTTTATGTCAGTTGTTCATCATCAACATATTGGAATATTGGAAGTGTCGAATAGTTATAGGAGTATAATTTAAGTGTATATGAATTTTGTCTATGTTATTTTTGTTCCCTTTGAAAATAATGTACAAAACAAAAGTTGCAAGCAAAATTATGGGTAAATTGCTTTGATTTCACATGTAAATATGCTTGTATGTAAATTGTAATGAACATTTCTTTTAAATGTTTGATTTTGTAATACTTTGACTTTAAAAAGTTAATAAAATACAACCACATGTAAACATGAAGGCTTTTTGTTTTTTGTTCTTTTGAACTTAATTTAATTTAAAGTAAAAACAACAAAGATCTTGTATTTTAAAAATGTGTAGCCCTTTGTAATTTTACAATCACCTGTAAAATACATATTATATCTGTTAATGTCCAGGATATAAATGTGAAGATGTTTTTTTTTTAACAAATTCATTAATCTTACCCACATTCATAAATGAATTGAACCTTTTTTCACTCATCATCTAATACATGTAAAAATACCAATCATATCGAAAATAGATACATACATGAACCGGTTTGACAGGCTAGAACTAAAGTAAAACAGTGTCAAAAGTAACCATACACCTGGAGGCATCATTATTTTATAATAAAATTAATATTATTAAGACTCAAATTAAATACAACAAAAGTCATTCACCTCTGTCTCTCAGTAGTCCATCTGTCTGTCTCTGTATGTTTCAATCTCTGTTTCTTGTCTTAGACTTTCTGTCTCTGTGTATCTGTCCGTCTGTATGTCTGTCTCTCTTTATTTCTCTCATAGGTCTACTCTCTGTGTCTTGCCTCTCTCTCTCTCTCTCTCTCTCTCTCTCTCTCTCTTTCTCTCTCTCTCTCTCTCTCTCTCTCTCTCTCTCTGTCTCCCCCTAGAATATTTTTTTTCTTTGGTTCACTTTTCTAATACATGTACAAAGTATAAATTACAAACACCCTTCTCATGGTAACCTAGATACATTACATGTACTATACGGCATTCTACCTCAAATTATACAAACGCAAATACGCCACACATGTATTATTTAACTCGCATGTAATAACATCGGAGTTAACGAAACATCGGTCTTAACGAAATTTATATTAGGGACCCCTTTTGCCCTTTATCCACCTTACATTTGGACCTCGTCTCAACTAAAGTAATTAACAAAACCTCGGGTGCAAGTAGTAACGAAATGCGCTTTATAAAATGTGCAGTTGCATATTGATAAAGTCCCCCCCCCCTCCCTTGATTGGAAAAGGATTGACTGACTTTTTCAGTTCAAGTTTACTCCAGAAAAGAAGAGAAATACATTGGGAATATTTGTCTCGCACACAATACTGAATACTTGTAATTGTACGTTTATTATATTGCTGTTCACCCAAATCAGCACAAACTAAACTTCAATGTGGTTTGGCTAATGTCTTAGTTACAGTTATACGTGTAGTTATGAGTCATCAATTTTCCCATGCCAGGTCTTTTAGTTAATCCTACTCCTAGCACAATATTCACAACAGAAAACTGTTGGCCAATTTTTCCTATCTATGTCTTTTGTTTACCTCTGGACTTAATTCAAGACAAGTTGAAGTTCCTTATCTCAACGTTTACTTGAAGTGCCTTCAAATGCACCCGACCCATTATCAAACTACAAATCGGCCGACTGAAAAAGTTGGTGGCAGGCTAAAAGTTTTCGAATCGTCTAACTTGTCTTCTACACTATACATGACGCTGGAGACCGCTCACCACGACCGATTAGTCTGCCAAACCCGTTCTCTCGTTCCCTTTTGTATAATTAAAACTACATGTACACACACCCGCTTGGTTTATTCCTTGTTCTGACTGGATCACAAATAGGCCAATTCGTCTGTATATTAGAATCTGAGCGGATATCAGAATCGCCTGGCTGTTAAATGCAGGGATTGTATGGATGCTCCAACTTTGGGTCGGTGTCAGTATAATGTGACCGGCTGAAACAACAGTCATGGTATCCCCGCATTGTCTCGTGTGTGGCAGCCTGTCGCCGTATATGATCCTCCAAGGGAACCTAGGAGACGTTAAACCCGGAGAGAATGAGAGAAGTCTCTCCCTCGCTCTATAGAGAACGGATCGTCCAACTTTCAGTTTAAATTGATCGAATACAATGTATAATAATTGATGAATGGGCATTTGGCCCTAATGTGAGTGCTGAGTCTGCCCTTTCAACAGTATTGTTAATTCCATTATGTACTAAGTTTTGCATGGCTAGTTCTATCTACCAACGCGTCTAGGTTGGACAAGCGATTTAATCGTCGTCATCTGTTGTACTTGTAGTGCTGTACACTGGGCCGTTGTCATCTGACCCTAATGACCCCATGCTGTCATAGGAGAGGTCACTTCCGGCAGTGCTGACCTCTGGCGTGACCTCTTGGGCCCAAGGTTGCACATCGCCCTGTGCGAAGCAGTCAAACAAAATGGCGGCACAAACAGATACCCCGACACACACGAAGAAGACGATTTGCCACTCCTCTCGGCTTTTCTGGGGGCGTTAAGAGGGAAAAGAGGGGGGATAATAGTAATAATAATAATAATAATAATAATAATAATAATAATAATAATAATAATCATCATAATATAATAATATTTAAGACCCAGAATGTTACATTTGGAATTGCCTTTATCGTAAGTATTTCAATGTGATTAGACCATTTAGGCATATTTATACCATCTACAAGCAAGGGAAAACTTGTGATTTCAATTGTAAATATTATATGGAGAGCGTTACTTAATAGAACATATGAAAAACTTAGGAACTTACCCCTGTGGTGAGGGCTCCAACAATGATGGGCGACAGTATACCAGACACAGTGGCTATACTGTTCCCCACTCCGTACAAGACTCCAGCAAACCTGGCCGAGAAAGCAGTTAAAATAGATCCTTTAAGATAAACTATGGCGTTGTATAAAATACAAGCTGGGTTACCCGTTCATAAGAACAGGTTGAATATAGTGGAATCGTATGAAAGCCAATTCTTTTTAAAATGGTAAGATTTGATTTTAGTAAGCCCAATATTGTTTAAATGATTATGGCGTTGTATAAAATATTCCGTGGCGCCGATTCCTCCTTTTATCTTTACAGAGACTGTTTATTGTGAACTTCGGATAAAAATAAACTTTTATGTTGTCCTCAAGAGATTTATCTTAGACAGATTTCACTAGACATAATGAAGGTTAACTTGAGTCTAGTTCTACTCACATGTACATATATTAATTATCAAGTATTAAAACACTATTCTTCTTAGTAGGATCAGAAAAAAATATATCAGGATTGGTACAATGTTCTTTAAAGCGTCACATATAGCAGAATAATAACACAACAAGCAATCACTATTCTTTAACACAGGATATGCAGTTTCCGTATCCTGTGGTTCTCTAAAGTATCCAAAAATTGATATGGTAGAGGCGTTTAAGTAGTGGCGAAAAAATAAAGAGGGTTGGGGGGGGGGATCCAGAGTAGTGTACACAAACTTTTAATTTGCAATGCAATAGTAAAGTGCCATAGATTTACCTGGGCATAATCTATAAATATACAGACACTCCAATGTTCTCATTTGAGCATATTGAGTCGAAAATTGAGAAGAAACCTCTTAGTCATTCGACATTAATTTTAATGCACCAATGAGACTGAAGTCTAAAATGCGAATATTTTGGACAAAAACAAAGCAGTCATAAATATGGATTTTAGAAAAATTGAAGCGCGCAAATTTGAATGCGCATACTGCACCGTTTCATTGGAACCAAGACGTTCAAATCGATTTTTGGAAGCCTTTATTAGAATGCTTGGCTTTTTTTTTGGCCTGATTTTGAAATGATTGGGCAAATATACATGATGGTACATGGTCACCAACGATGATGATGATGATAATTATGATGATGAAATCTTATCTTATCTTAAACCAACTCAACTACAATTACTACAATTTAAATCTGATGCTACCACCAGGCGTTATAAAAGTTCTATCAGTCAAGAACATAGTAATGTTAGACAAGCTTCTTGCTGTCGAAGACATTTCTTAACAGAAATGGGTTTGACAGAAGGTTGCTATAGAAACACAACAAAAGAAAACTATAATAAATGACTTTCAAATTAGGTAAGTGGCTGCCTTCAAAGTTTAACAATTTGGTTTTAATTACGCCCCCTTCTCAACTGAGATAGAAGTGCTAGCCTCCACGCCCTGTCGCGTGTGTGACAGCACATAACATTATCAGACGCCAGTCTTGGAACCCGTGCCCAATATAGCCTATAGTGTTGACGTTGGACGTCAAACCAGCACCAACTCATACCCCCTTATGTAATTCAATCTAAGTTCAATAGTTTAAAGTTTGGATCAAATTCTAAACAAATAAAATTATGGGGCTTCCCCGTAGATTTCTATTAATAGTGATATTAATAGCGCTATTAATAGAAATCTCCGGGTTTCCCCTATTGAGTATCGTACCTGGGGGCGATATCGATAAAGTTGGCCACGTATCCCGCCTGTTGCATGCCAGCAAAGAACCCGGACACGCCCAGTAGTCCCACCGCCACGTATCGATTCTCGCGGCTGATGTACCCAACAGACGTCAGACACACGCCGATCCCGAGAAAGGCTGGAAGGAAGCGGGGAGGGTGGAAGGTACATAGATATTAAATGTGAAACAAACAAAAAAAAATTAATATTCTATAATTACAATTTTCACTTTCAAATAAAAAGGATTCTCTGCGTAGTAAAAATGCTAGATGATATATAATTATACATTTCAATAATCTGTTGTTTTTGTTGTTGTTGTTGTTGTTGTTGTTGTTGTTGTTGTTGCTGCTGCTGCTGTTGCTGGTTGTTGTTGTTGTTGTTGTTGTTGTTGTTGTTGTTGTTGTTGTTGTTGTTGTAGTTTTTAGTTTAAAAAAAACAACCAATTTAAATCAAACAATTTAATAAGAGAAAAGGTTTTACGCATCTTTTAAGAATTTTGTTGTTGGGAGATTCACGTTTTAAAATAACCAATTAAAATCGAATAGTTTTATAGCACCAAAGTTTTGCGCATCTGTTCAGAAATAATATGAGTCTGAAAAATTCATCGTGGGGTGAAATTGCGCAATAGTAGATCGTTGGTCTCCTAATTTGCAGATACCTGGTTCGAATTTTTTTGGTGCGATTTCGTCCCCTACTGGTTGGGTCAGTGTCAGTATAATATATTGGCTCAATTGGCAGAGCGTTTGTTTAGAGATCAAAAGGTCCGCGGCTCGAATCCCACGATCAGTTAAAAATTCATTTGTCCGATTTCGGTCCGTAATTCTTTGGTCGGTTTCATCACATGTTACAGTACATGCATTATGTTGCCAGTTGAGACAAAGTCGTGGTATTCCGGCACTCTCTCAGTGTGGCATCATATAAAACTGTCAGACGTCAGTCCTGAGACTCGTCCACACTATGGCCATATATATATATTGCTGACGTTGGACGCTAAGCAACAACAAAGAAACAAGCATATCTCCAAACTATGTTCCTTAAATCGTGGTAAATTTATGTTGCTAATAACTAGAACTACCAACACTGCCAAAATGTTAGACAACCAGGGTGATACAGACACAAGTCGGAAATTCGACTTTTTTAGTTATCTATAGTGAATCAAAGAATCAAATGCACTTTAAGAGGCTAAAAGAACTAGAACTGTCATTTCTAGAGCCAAACATGTCCAACTTAATTTGAAATTGAAAAAGGTAAAAAGTAATTTTTAAATGTTCAAATGGCTATAGATCTAACTCAAAACTGGTATTAGCGACTTGTGCCTGATTCATCCTGGGTGCGGGGGGCTGGGATAAAACATCGGCTTCGCCGCAAAAGGTTCGGATTCGAGCCCTGGCATTGCGTTCCCTACTGGTTGAGTCGGTGTCAGTTTAATGTTTCCGGCTGAGATGGGAGTCATGGTATCCCCGCCCTGTCTCGTGCGTGTCAGCACTTAAAATTGTTAGACGTCAGTCTTGGGGTCCGTCCACAATTTAACCTATATAGTGTTGATGTTGGACGTTAAACCAACTCAACAACAAAAACAACAAAACAACAACAACAACAACAACAACAACAACAACAACAACAACAACAACAACAACAACAACAACCTCAAATGATCTAATTTCTCGCTTGCAAACTACTCACTGATGGACTGAAATATTTTCCTCACTCTGCCAGTCCCGACGCCTCGGTTCCTGACACTATCGGCAATTGGACCAATCAGAAGAGAGCTTACAAACTGACACACAGACGGGGTAGCTGACAAGAAGCCATCCTGGATTGAAAGAGAAAATAGTGGTCTTATATACTATTGAAATTAGGGGTGGTGGCGGTGGTGGAGGGAATTGGCACTAGCGGTTAGAGCGTTCTCTCCCAACTGGGTAGTCCACGTGTCAAAACCCACAACCGGGCAGATTTTGAGTTCGAGTTTCACCCACTTCTGATTGCATCGGTGTCAGTAAAATATGTCCGGCTGAGCAGGAGTCCTGACATTCGCGCACGGTATCTGCTTGACAGAAGGTAAATATGTCAGACATTAGTCTTGAGACTCGTCAACCATATACCCTTTTTGCTGAATTTGGACATTAAGATACCAACTCGCACACACACTCAATCACCCACCTCTGAAATATCAAAATCCAAAACGTCTTTCAAATATTGCGGAAGTGACGTCATGAGGGTGTAGTCCACCCAGGCCATAGCAACAATGGCGACGATCAGTGCCCAGAATGCAGCAGACGTGAAGATAGCTTTCCACGGCAGACGTGGGGTCTGAATGGAACCAAACAAGATACAATGTATTGTTTTATGACAATTAATTATCACAGTAATTAGTCACAGTTCATTAGTGTCTTATCTTACATGTTGAATAATAAAAAAAATTGGTTATTTTCAAATGAGACATTATACAATTGAGATGGTAATACTTATAATGCAGATACGTACTTATGTTAATATCATACAACAGGTTTTGTAGAATATGATGTAGAGTGTGAATATTGAATTTCTTGTGATAGTTGATTGTAACAGTGGATCTTCCCATTATTAATTCTAATTTGTGTCCATAAAAATTAATGTAATATTTGATTTCTAGGGAGACAGAAAGGGGAGAAATCGAGAGAGAGGGGGAGATAGAGAGAGAGACACACACACACAGGCAGAGAAGTAGAGATGGGGAAACAAATAAAAGCATATAAAGACAAATAAGGAGAGAGAGAGAGAGAGAGAGAGAGAGAGAGAGAGAGAGAGAGAGAGAGAAAGGAGAGGGGGCGACAAATAGAGAGATACAGAGAGAAAGTAAAAAAAAAACAGGAGAGGGGACAGTGAGTCAGCATGAGAGAGACAAGGGAGATAGGGAGATAGAGAGAGAGAAACAGAGAGGCACAGCGAAAGAGAGACAGTCAGACAGAGAGCTAGACAGGCAGGCAGAAAGATAGACAGAAACAGATATACAGATGGAGGGAACGAGGGAAGAACGGGAAGAGGATGACACAAGATTTTGCAAGAAAAAATAATTATTATCCACTGCTTTAGAGTAATTTAGATTAGAGTGCAACTTTGATATCAGATAAAAATACTTTTTCGTTTGTTGTAGGCGTGAATGTAAGGTACCTTTTCTGATTTGTCTTGCAAACTGCTGGTGATGTAATCTTTTTCTTGATAGGAGATGCTGGGGTGACTGCTTGGACTGTCATACACAACTATGTACCAAACTAGCGTCCATAGCAACGATGACCCACCTAGAGTATTACCAAAGACCATAGATTCAGTGAGACGTTTCACAAAAAGAGCTCACAGTGTTTTTTTTATACAGGGAGATAGTGTAAGCGTCCCACTCTAACTTTATTGAAATTAAGGCGTTTGAACGATGTTCAGGCTGATTTTTTAAACTAAAGTTAATAGATGCAACCTCCTAAATTATCTTCAGCATTATAATACGCAAAATACTGGCCGTGAAATATCTCACTATTTCACACTCTTTGGTATTATTATCAGAAAGGCGTTTATCTGTCACAAGTTACAAGACGGTCCTAACCCGTACACTATTTTGTAATATATCACACAGGCATGCATGAGATAGAAAATCTTATCTGGTCTTATAGACATTATCTTAAACTGTTGGGAGCAACAAGTACAAAAAAGATAGAGTTACCGTGTAGTTAGTATCCCATAAGAATTTATGTACACTGATTAACACACTATTAGAAAGGGATGATGAAAGAGATAATTATATCCAATTTCCAATATTTACTAATTTGGTTTTAAATCGAATGTTGTTAAATGAAAATTGTTAAATTAATTACCATTACATCAATTATATAGTGCTAATGTTGGACGTTAAATCAACTCAACTCAACTCAACTCACAGCAATTGGATTTAGATAAAAGGCTGTGAGCACAATGTCTGGTAGTTTAAGATTCGTCGTAAGAATAATATGAGATAAAGAAGGTTTATGACGCGTCGTAAACTATCACGACGTTGTACTTATGGCCCTAAATTATTACATGTTTGGATGAACTTTGACAAGCGAAATTTTGAAGGTAAATATTCTTTACTGCGCCAGGATTCTGTAGATAGACTTCCGAATAATGGCCTAAAATATGCCCATTTACGCAGCAAAGTTACTTTCGTTTTCTTTCAAAATGACGGGTTTAAAATTAAAATGCAAGGGTGTGGTAAGCTTCCAACTCATCATAAGATAACTATGCGAATTGAAAGTTCCACGACGAGTTTGAAGCTAACTCAATGTTGTACTTGAACTTGTACTTGACCCGAGGTATTTGGTCGGAAGTACAACGTCATTGTAGCCTACTACTTGTCGTAAGCCTTCTTTCTATATTCTTACGGCTACGTTGTACATACGAGCTTCATCTTACACAAACTTACGTATCCATTAGAAAGTTTTTTCATTTTTATATGGACATTTCACAAAGTGTTAAAGCCATGAGTTAGCTGAAAAGTTCACAGTAGGTCACAAGTTAATTTTATTTGTCAGATTTCGTCCCGTACTGGTTGGGTTGATGTCAGTATAATGTGACCGGCTGGGACTGGAGTCCTGGTCTCCCCGCAGACCCTTCTGTGTTGCGGCACATAAAATTATAACATGTTAGTCTTGGGCCTCTTCCGCGGTATATACTACATAGTGCCTTCTGGTGTTGAACGCTAAACAACAAATAAACCAACCTAAAATGTAAAAGACAGAAGGCCAGCCGCCGTCTAATCCATGGTCACAGAGAACTCCAGATAGAGAGAAGGTTATGATGGAGCCCAGGTAACCGCCTATAAGTAAATTGTAATAATCTGTTATATTTAGCTGTGGTGTTAGAAAAAAAACAGGATGAAAAGAAAAAAAATTACTCTAAATATAACATGTAAATATTATACAATACTGTAGTAATACAGTTGTGTTAATAAAAAGTAAAAAGCAAAAGTTACCGTAACTATGAAATGAACAAGTACAATATTGTGGCATAACAGTCGTGTTGTTAAAAAGCAAAATGAAAAGCAGGAGTTACCGTAAATATAGCATAAAAATACAATACTCTAGTATAACAGTCGTGTTGATAAAAAGTAAACCCAAAAGCAAAGGTTGCCGTAAGTATAACATGTACAAGTGCAATACTGTAGTACAATGGTTGTGTTAGGAAAATCCACAAGCAAATACAAACGTTATAATAAAAACAAAATTTGAGCGCTTTTGTAAAGGGTATTAATAACATTTAAAAGAGAAGACATAAACGGCAATAAATAAATCTGAAATATTCCCGTTCTTATTTCTATGACTGCGAAACACATGCCCCTAACGAAAGAAATGTGCATCTTTTTGTCATCCGAATATATATATAAAGAATGGCTAAACCTCAACTTTTGAAACACTACAAGTACAAGTATTATTTTGAACTTCAAGGATCTGTTACTACGCACGATAATTGATATATTAGGGTTAAAATAATATACACCATTTGTATACTGAAGAAGGAGCGATAAACCCGAAACGTTTGTGGAGTTTTTCTTCCGTTAGTCCAAGTTTTTCACTCATTTATCATTAATTTTACTCTTTGTCTTTCTGTTTGGGTTTCTACTAGTCTACTGACTTTCATTATATTTGATTGTTTAGTTATTTGGACTACATTATACTAATAATATATCCTTACAGCTTTCCTATGTAAAAGAGTTACAATAATAAAAGTAAATTGTAATACTCTATTATATTTAGCTGTGGTGTTAAAAACAAACAAAATGAAAAGCAAAATTTACCGTAAATATAACATGTAAATACAACACTGTAGTACACCTGTCGTGTTAATAAAAAGTACACTCTTAAGCAAAGCTTACCGTAAATATGACATAAAAATACAATACTGTAGTACAACAGACGCGTTAATAAAAAGAAAACTAAATAAACAAAAGGTACCGTAAATATAACATGTAAATATAACACTGTAGTACAACAATCGTGTTAATAAAAAGCAAACCCAAAAGCAAAGGTTACCGTAAATATGACATGTAAATACAATAGTGTACTGTAGTACAACAGTCGTGTTGATAATAAGCAAAATGAAAAGCAAAGGTTACCGTAAATATAACATGTACATATAACACTGTAGTACAACAGTCGTGATGTTAAAAAGCAAAATGAAAAGCAAAAATTACCGTGAATATAACATAAAAATATAACACTGCAGTACAACAGTCGTGTTGATAAAAAGCAAATTCAAAAGCAAAGGGTACCGTAAATATGACATGTAAACACAATAATGTAGTACACCACTCATATTGTGAAAAAGTAAAAGCAACGGTTGCCGTAAATATGATATGTAAATAAAACACTGTAGTACGAGTACAATAGTTGTGTTAAAAAGGTAAAAGCAAAGGTTGCCGTAAATATATGTAAATACAATACTGTGTAGTACAACAGTCGTGTTGGTAAAAAGTAAACCCAAAAGGTTGCCGTAACTATGAGATGTACACGTTAAATACTGTAGTACAAGGGTTATGTTAGTAAAATGCAAAAGACAAACACAAAGGTTACCCTAAACATTACATTTTCAGCGCCTATGTAAAGGGTATTCATACAATTTAAAAGAGAAAACATGACGGCAATAATCTGAAATATTCCCGTTCCCATTCCTAGAACTGTCCAACACATGCCGCAAACCAAAACAATGGCCAAATCTCTTTGTCTTTGACTAAATCACACCTTTTGAAACACCACAAGTATATTTTTTTTCAACTTCAAGGATCTGTTACGAAGCATGGTAACTGAGATGTTGTGTTTACAGTAATAGAAATCATGAGTATACTGAAGAAGGCACGATAAACCCGAAACGTTTGTAGAGTTTTTTTTGCGTTTGTCACTCATTTATCATTTATTGTACTCTCTGTCTTTCCTTATTCCTGACAACAACAACAAAAATGGAATGTCATTCCATGCAAAGTCTACGTTAATATTCATGTTTATAGGGTTAAAAGTTTTATTTTTCTTAATCAGAGAAACTACAAAACAGAGACTTTCTAAAAACAAATGGACAGTGCAAGGGTGCAATGACTCCTGCCTCAGTCGAGCACATTATACTGACACCGACCCAACCAGTAGGGGAGGAAACAGGACAAAAACATATTTGTTAAAACTGATCGTGGATTTCGAACCAGGGGCAACCCGATTGGGAGACCAGTGCTCTTCTACTTCGCTAAAACTCTCTCTCTCTCTCTCTCTCTCTCGGGCAACCCGATTGGGAGACGAGTGCTCTTCTACTTCGCTAGACCTCTCTTTCTCTCTCTCTCTCTCTCTCTCTCTCTCTCTCTCTCTCTCTCTCTCTCTCTCTCTATCTATCTCTCCCATGCAGCTGATGACGACTGTTAAGGAAATAGGTTATAGGGTAGCCACAAACCTAGGTCTAGCTCTGACCAACAGATATTAAGACAAGTAGACAACTGACCTGAGTAAGCGAACCCAGCCAGGCGAGTCCTCTCTTGGGGCGGGGCCCAGCGGCCCCATAGAGCCTGAAATGATGGGGTCACTGAACCCTGGTGAGAGGGAGGTGGATGGACCAAAAACCATTAAACAGAAACAACTCTTCTTTAGTTTTATATTAAAATCTATGAATAATACATAAATGCCAACCCAGGGAATCATTTACATGTACCCGATGTAATGAACCCTGGTGTGTGTGTGTGTGTGTGTATGTGTATGTGAGTGTAAAAGGGGAGAGGTGTGCTTTGAAAAAAAAATCGTTGGTCCCAGAAAAAAAAATCTCTTTTCTTTTAACGCCCAAATCCAATAATTATGCAAATATGACAACTCCGGGAATAAACCACGTTTTCTATTATGTAATCAAGTATGGGGGTATGTCTCACGTGAGACACCTGTCTCACGTGTGGCAGCACATAGAAATGTCAGAAGTCAGTCTTGGGGTCCGTCCACAATATAGCCTATATAGTGCTAATGCTGGACGTTAAACCAACTCAACAGCCGATTTACCGAAAACAGGCCTGTGGCCACACGCAGGGCGTAAAACGCGGGAAGAGAACTGCGGGCCGCTACCGGAACCAGAAGTGTACAGATGGCGCTCAGCGTCATGGCAAGGGAGATTACTCTAGTGGCTCCATACCGTCCGGCCAGCCAACCCCCAGGAATTTGCAGCAAGAGGTAGCCGTAGAAGTAGGCGGACAATAGGCTGGACCTGGTGCTCTCTCCCCATGAGAATTCTCCTGTCTACTCACCAGAGAAAATAAAGATAAAGGGAAAAGGATCATTATAACTATCCTTGTTGAGTGTTAACGTTAATTACTATTTTATATCAAGTAACGTTGGGAAAAAGTAAAATATTAAAGGGGTACATGTATTACTATTGATGTTAGAGACCTTCGCCGTATAGGATCCCTCATGGGAGCCTTGGAAACGATAACCACGGAAATCTCTCTCTCACCCTCTCTCTCTCTCTCTCTCTCTCTCTCTCTCTCTCTCTCGAGAGAGAGAGAGAGAGAGAGAGAGAGAGAGAGAGATAAAAAAGTAGAGGCTTTGCGATAAAAAGATCCCTAGCCAAAACGAAGACATTAGGTTAGGAAATCTGCACCGGCGTTTAATTAAAACTCCACTATATACTGACGGAGCCAATGAGCGTCCAAACAATCCCAAGCCCAAGGGAAGCTAGCGAGACGTTTGCTCTACTAATTTATTTAAATTACCTCTGTATACTAAACTTCAGACATAATTTTCGGTAAAGATGGAACATACCGCCTTTATAATTAATTAAAATTATCTCGACCCAGAGACGCACAAAATTTTCTTTGTGAAACCTCTCAATTTTTCACAGTCTCTGGTCGTACCTTGCTGGAATGGGTGCTAGAGTTGTGCCCCGTGTCGTTACACATACACACGATGGAGACGCTGAGGTCCACCCGGAGAGCGTAGAGGAAGAAACAGCCCAGGAACACCAGGTAGGACACCTGCCAGCGTTTGGAGGTCAGCCAGTAGGGGTCTTGGACCTCGCGGTGGGAGCCTGGGACACAGAGAGAGAGAGGGGGGGAGGGGGAGAGAGAGAGAGATGAGAGTGAGAGAGAGAGAGGGAGAGGACAAGAGAGTGACAGGGACAGGAAGAGAGAGAGAAAGAGAGAAAAAAGGGGGTAATAGAGAGTGGGAGAGAGAGAGAGTGGAAGAGAGATAGAATGAGAGATGTAGTGAGATGAATAGTGAGAGAGAGAGAGAAAGAGAGAGAGAGAAGGAGGGAGAAGATATAGAAAGAGACGAAGAGAGAGAGTGAGAGATAGTGGGAGAGGAAAAGAGAGAGAGTGAGAGAGAGAGGGGAGCAGATATAGAAAGAGAGGAAAAGAGAGAGGGATGGAGATAATTGTAGGGAGAGAAGGAGAGAGGGGGAAGAGAAAAAGAGTGAGACAGAGGTTGGGATGGAGGGAAAGAGGGAGACAATCATTGTTCAGTATAAGCCTACTAGTACTACTAGAATCATTGTAATCACCTGGATCCAAAAATTCTAATCATAGTGGTACTTAAGTATGTGCAGGTGTATGATTTGGGTTCTTAACGCACTATATAAGCAAGGCTATATCGTGGACGGCTCCGAAGACTAACGTCTGACAATTTTGCCTCTTGTCAGAGACATTGCGAGAATACACTGTTTAAACCGGTCACATCAAACTGACACCAGTAGGGGACGGGATCAGATAAATAAATTCTTGTTTCATCTTGGATTTCGAACAGGTGATTTCCCTGTTAGAAAGGTGGCGAGGTAGAAGATCGTCTTCCGACGCAAAACAACCGTGGTTCGAGCCCTGGCAATTTCGCTCCCTACTGGTTGGGTCGGTTTCAGTATAATGTGACCGGCTGAGACAGGAGTCAGAGGTATCCCCGCCCTGTCTCGTGTGTGGCAGCACATAAAATAATCAGACGTCAATCTTGGAGCCCGACAATAATATAGCCTATATAGTGCTTATGTTGGACATTAAACCAATTCAACTACAACTACTTCATGTTGGGAGAGCGCTCTGCTCCTTTCTTCCCCCTTGTCTATTCAAAGAAAGAGAAAAAGATCAAAATCCGACCATCCCTGTTTTAATTCATTACTTGTATCGTCTTTTAGGTCAGCCTGTCAGCCTATATAAAGCGTCACTTAAATTGCACAATGTCTTATTTAACTTCTAAGGCACGAAAGACTAAGGGTATAATGTACAAACATGACGTAGCTCACGTCTCGTCGTAAGCCGTCTTATTCATATATTGTTACGACGAGGCGTAAGCTGCGTCTTGTTTTTGCATTCTACCCTAAGAGTGTTCTAAAATTAAGATAGGATGTTATACAACTGATGTGCTGACTGTCTTGGTAACCGGTTTGTAACTAAAAAATCTATGAGTAATGTGGTGCATGGAAACGAGTTTATTATTCTTTTATACCTTCAATGCCGAACTCTATGCGTCTAAACTAAGACAAACATTGCCAATAAATATAATATGTGAGGGTACTCAGGGTGAATCAGGCACAAGACGCTGATATAAGTTTTGGGCTAGAGCACTTTACATCGAATATCTACTCTATATTGACCCTTTTCATTTTTAAGTTATAAAAATTATCTTTGGTTCTAGGAATGATATAGATCTAGTTATAATTTAGTCAACCTCTTAAATTGCATGAATGCTTCTTGTCACTCTCTAGACAACTAAAAAAGTCCAAATTCTGATATATAATGTCTAATTTACCCTGGTTTATACAATAATCACCAGACTTTTCATCACCGTAGGTACAGTTCTGTGAGCTGTTTTTCACCAGAAGGCATTTGGTTTCACTGGTACATTCGACTCTATTGGTTCTGTAATCCTGGTTCACAGCAAAGTCTGTCTTCTCCATTATTTCTGAATCCTGAGCGAGATCGGACACGAGACTTAAAAAAGGCAATCTCTCGCCTGTTCAAAAAAGAATGCTTGATTGTTCAATCAGTCTCTTGTTCAAGGCGTAATGTCTGATTGTTCAATCGGTCGCTTGTTTAAGACAGAATGCCTGGTTTTTCTATACGTCTCTTGCACAAAATAGGATGTATGATTGTTCAATCGGTCGATTGTTCAAGACAGAATGTCTGATTTTTCTATACGTTTCTAGCTCAAGACAGGATGCCTGGTTTTTCCATACGTCTCTTGTCCAAAACATGGATGTCTGATTGTTCAATTCGTCGCTTTTCAGAACAGAATTCCTTAATTATTCAAGACAAAATGCCTGATTGACCAATCCGACTCTTGCTCAAGACAGGGTGCCTCATTGTTCATTTCATTGCGCTCTAGATAGACGATCAGAATATGCGAAGTTTGAATCTCAATAGGTGATCTTGTCTTTTAGAGGACTTTTCGGTAAGCCTAGAGCCACCCAACAAAGAGGGGACTTGCGCCAAGATCTGGGGTCACACTGGGAATGTGAGTTTAACTTGAGTTACGGAACTTTCTTAGAAGACATGGGGTAATAAGTACAACACCGCAGAAGCTTATGATGCTTCGTAAACCTTAGTGTTATGAAAAGTCGTAAGGTACCGCGATATTATACATAATTATTCTATAAAACACGGGGCCGTAAGAACAACGTACCGGTAACTTACACATCGTCGTAACAATAATTATGCGATAAAGAAAGCATTATGCATATTATGAATCGGAAATTACCGCAATATTATACATACGACCAATAGACTCTAATTTAGCATCAAAAGGAGTTAGTTATGCAAATAGGTGCTGCGTGGTGCGGCTTAATCTCGTCTTTAAAACCGAGCACGCAATACAGAAACGAAAAACTTATTTAGATCTACACTAAAAGATGGCACTGATTTGGTTATGTTTGTAGAATAATCTTTCCTCCTACGATTTGAACGGTCGTTTTGGCAAATAGATTTCTTTTAGAGAACATAAGATCGTGGAGCTAGGAGAAAAGCTTCGATTTCTCGATTTCTTTCTCTCTCTCTCTCTCTCTCTCTCTCTCTCTCTCTCTCTCTCTCTCTCTCTCTCTCTCTCTCTCTCTCTCTCTCTCTCTCTCTCTCTCTCTCTCTCTCTCTCTCTCTCTCTCTCTCCCTCTCTCTCTCTCTCTCTCTCTCTCTCTCTCTCTCTCTCTTCAAAACTTCAACATTTAAATAGGCGATCTTATTTACATCGGGACAATAGTAAAGTTTTTACTGAAAACTTCAGTATTTTGGAAATGAAGAAAATTATTATAGTAATACTTGGTTGGAAGATATCCATAAAATTTTTAGTTTTTTTTTTCTTTCCATGAACTGATTATTAAAAAAACGCGCCTTAGAACTTTCAATAATTTAAACAATAATTTGAACTCAAATAATTTAGCACTAAAGGCATCCAACCTTTAAAAATAATTAATGAATAATATAATATCTTGACTATTATTTATACACACAATCTAGCAGCCGTCTATCCCATAAACATTCTAATAGGCCATTGTGTCGAAGTAAACAAAAGCCTAACCGTCATAAACGTTTTAAGTACACAAAAATCAATCGCACCATTTCAGTCAATGATAATTATAATTAATCTATTTTCACAACTGGGACTTCACATAACAAAGCACTTCTCAATCAGGTCGTACATAAATAACAATGTCTTAAACTGATGGTGAGAATCCATCATATCAGTATAAACTATGCCGTCAAACTCCGTTGCTACTAAGACTTAGATTAATGAAGAGGAGGTTGGACTATATTGAATTATTTATTTAGATAGTGATATATCTCGTTGACGTCTGATATAAATAGCGCGTCAATTGTCTGATTTTTTCTTTTACTTTTACTATAGGTAGCTTTATTTCTCTTCTAAAAATAGCGAAGACAATTTGACCGAATATGATGGCAATGCATAATCAAGCAGGCGATGTAGGTGTTAAACTTATCAACAAAATCTCATGCATAAATAGCGCGTGAATTGTCTGATTTTTTCTTTTACTTTTACTATAGGTAGTTTTAATTTCTCTACTATAAATAGTGGAGACAATTTGACCAACCTTGAAGGCACTGCATGATCAAGCAGGCGATGTAGGTGTAACACTTATCAACACAATCTGGAGCTCGACCCTGTTATCTCTCCCATTGTCCCATCTTCGATAGGTCGTACAGGTCTGTGGCTGTCCAGTGGAGAGCTAACTGGCCCAAGTGGTAGAGCACTGGTCTCGCAATTAGAAGATACTTGGTTCGAATCCCAATATCGGACGAAATCTATGTGTATGTCTGTCAGTCTGTCCGACACATATCTTTATCCCCCCCCCTCTCTCTCTCTGTCTCTGTCTATCTCTCTCCTCTCTCTCTCTCTCTCTTTCTCTCTTCCTCTCTCTCTCTCTCTCTCTCTCTCTCTCTCTCCCTTGCCTATCCACCCATCTCTTTCTCTCTGTGTGTTTCCTTCATCAGCGGTGACTTATTCTCTCTAGATTTTACTCTATAGCAATAGTTGTTTTTTCGTTTGTTTGTTGTTGTTTTATAAGAGGTTTTATTTGTTGTTGTTGTTGCTTAGCGTTCAACTGTAGCATTATATAGGCTATATCGTAGACGGGCCTTCAGACCATACGACTGACAAATTTACCTAATGCCGCACAGGGACAGTGCGGGGAGACCGTGACTTTGTCTCTGTCGGTCACATTCTACTAACACCGAGCCAACCAGTAGTCGGATGAGAGTAATTGAAGGTGGTCGTCATTGTTCATACGATCTGTATAAGTATTTCCCGAGCTGGTGTTGGAAATGGTTTGATTTGTTCAAGGCGTTACGTGGCAAGATAAGATTATAAACAAAGCCCTGTACGGGTTGAGTTGAGTTGGTCTAACGTCCAACACCAGCACTATAGGCTATATTGTGGACGGGCCCCAAGACTGACATCTGACAATTTTATGAGCTGCCACACGAGACAGGGCGGGCATACCATGACTCTTGTCTCAGCCGCTCACATTAAACTGACACTGACCCAACCAGTAGGGATTTTAGATGTTGTGAAATCCCCTTCAATGTATAAAAGAAAAAAAAATAAGTTTAACAAAACTCCGATAGAAAGAAAGTACGGTTGGCTTTGTGTCGTAAAGTAAGAGTAAAGTAACAACTTTTAAAGTCTACTTTTAGATGCTTTGGGGTTTGAAAATATGAGGGGAAAAACAGAAAATTATACTTAATAAGGGGAAACTCCAAAGGATATAACTTGAACATTTAAAAAGCTATAGGCTTAGCTGTAACTGTATTATAAAGAGCCATTTTTCATTTCATTGAAACCGTTTTTTTTAATGGGTCGTTCTTGTGGCGTGTAAACTTAATACAATATCAGTTAGAAAAGCATAATGCACAAAACAAAAATATAGAGAATTTAAAAGACAATTTTTTTTGAAAATTCAAAATGTTTCACTCCTTGTAAGGTTTTCCTAAAATTTGTGTTAGTTATTGGGTTGGCCCACGGACCAAATACGGTTTAAATCAATCTATGATAAAAAAAAAAAAAATTGTTAATGCTTTTAATGTGTCATGTTCTAAAATATTTTGGGGAAATAACAGAAAATATAGATTTACTTAGAGCGGGGCGAACGTTGGTCTTCGGGTCGGGACAATCGCAGTCGGGAACTTTGTGTTTGTATGCAGTGTTATGTGTAATCTTGTATATGCGTGAAGAGGTGTGTGTCTTTAAATACGAATACGAATTATGTATCTTTGGCAGTGTACAATTTCAATAATTTTACATGTGAACGTAAAAAGCTAATTTTGTTTTATTATCATTATTATTATTAATATTATCATCACTATTTTTTATGGCACACATGTACAACTGGTGTATTTATGTATGTACGACCGAGGAAAAATTCCCTATGGGATAGTAAAGGATTATCTTATCTTATCTCTCTTATCTTATCTTTTAAAGGCTAAACCCCAAGGGATAAAACTTAATTAATTACAATGCTACAATTTTAAACGTAGTTGTATTTCAAAAAGCGAACTAATTTGCTTTTAATAGTAAAAAATATTATATACTATATGCTCGTAAAACTTTCATGTAATCTCAATACAAAACCGACACAAATAACATTGTGCATACACTAAATAATGAAGAAAATAGATGGCAAAACGATTCAAATTACGAGAACATGTTAAACCCCTAGAGATGTTTTTCCTTATTTTCTGTCTAAGATCGGGTGGGCGCACTGACAAACACAGTTATTATCAAAGAAAGTTAAAAGTCTGTTTTTAAATGCTTTGGAATTCGAAAATATAAAGGAGATAACAGAAAATAATACCTAATAAGGTGTAATGGTCACAGGATATAACTCGAAAATTTACAATGCTATATGTTTAAACGTAGCTAATATTTTAACGAGATTATTGGCCACAACGATGAACCATTGAAATTAAAAAGATATGAAATAAAGCAGATTGGTTAGCCCTTTTTATTATAGCTACGATTAAACATTTAGCTTTGCAAATATTCGAGTTCGAATAATATTCCTTGGCGTTTACCCCTTATTAGGTATTATTCTCTATTATTTCCCTTATATTTTCAAACTCCACGGCATTTTAAAACAGAATAATTGAACACATGTCTGACAGAAAAATAGGAAAACACTTCACAAGAAGTTTAACATATTGTCGGAATTTGAATCTATTTTTTACATTTTATATTCTTTACATTTAAGTGTGTGTATTTTTATTTTAGTGCCAATATTTTTTTTTTAGATTACTGGCTACAATAACAAACATTTGAACAAAAAACTAATAAAAATGAATCTAATTATTTTGCTTTTTTTAGCTTATTTTTTTGGGTAAATATTCGAGTTATATCATTTGGCGTTTACCCCTTATAAAGTATTCTTTTTTGTTATTTCCCCTCGTATTTTCGAACTCTAAAACATCCTTTTAAAACAGATTAATTTAAACCGTTTATAGTCAGTGCGCCCAACATACTCGTATGTTTGACATAAAAGTGGGGAATTACTTTACAAGCGGTTTAACACATTGTCGGAATTTGAAACTCTGTCAAATTTTATATTCATTATATTAAAGTGTGTAGTGTGTGTATTATTATTTTAGTGCCAATATTCAATGAGATTACTGGCCTCAAAATGATTCATTGAAAAAAAAAAGATATGAAATAAAGCTATTTTGTTCTTTTTTTGCTCATATAGCTTTGTGAATATTCAAAATATATCCTTTGCGGTTTACCCCTTAATAAGACAAGTTTGTGTTAATTGCCTATATTTTCTCCAGAACATTTTAAAACATACTTTCAACACAGGTTTATTTAAACCGATTTGAGTCAATGCGCCCATCATATGTCTGACAGAAAAATAGGCTTTCTATAATACATTTATGTTGAATTATATTATAGCTTTGTAAATGTTCAAGTTATATCCTTTGGAGTTACCCCTTATTAAGTATTATTTTCTGTTATTTCCCTTATATTTTCAAACTCCAAAGCATTTTAAAATATACTTTCAACAGAGATTATTTTAAACCTTTTTTTGGTCAGTGCGTCCAACATAATGTCTGACAGAAAAGCAAGAAAACACTTTACAAGGCGTCATATTGTCAGAATGTGAATCTATATCACATTTTACACCGGTACTTATATTTAAATGTGTGTGTTTTTATTTTAGTGGCAATATTTTATTGAGATTACTGGCCACAATAACAAACCATTGAAATAAAAAAGATATTAAATAAAGCTGATTATTAAGCTCTTTTTGCTCTTTAAGCTCTTTCTGTTATTTCCCTTATATTTTCGAACTCAAAACCATCTAAATACAGACTTTTAACTTTGTTTGATTTTAAGAGTGTTTGGTCTTTGCGCTCACCCGATCTTTCACAGAAAACAAGGAGAAGCATCACAAGGGGTTTCACATGTTGCGGTAATTTGAACCGTTTTGCCGTCTATATTCTTTATTTTGTAGTGTATGTACAATGTTATTTGTGTCGATTTTGTATTGAGATTACAGCAAAGCGTGACTAGCAAATAGTGTGTAGTATTTTTACCATTTGAAGCAGATGAGTTTGCTTTTTGTAATACAGCTATGTTGAAACTTGTAGATTCGTAATTAAGCAAGTAATATCCCTTGGCGCTTATCCTTTAAAAGCAGTATTTTCTGTCATTTCCCTTAATAATTATATTTTCGAACAGCATTTATAAAAAGAATTTTTATCACAGATTGATTTAAACTGTATTTGGTCAGTGCACCAACCCAATGTCTGACACAAAATTAAGAAAAACCTTACAAGCAGTTATAAACATGTTGTCGGAATTTTCCTTTATTTTGCCTTTAATTCTCTATATTTGTATTTGTTTATTATCCATTTTGAA
The DNA here is from genome assembly GCA_003991915.1 of Elysia chlorotica. Taxonomy (NCBI): domain Eukaryota; kingdom Metazoa; phylum Mollusca; class Gastropoda; family Plakobranchidae; genus Elysia; species Elysia chlorotica. The sequence goes on from RQTK01001274.1 coordinate 114,077, forward strand.
CCGATATTGTGTTAAGATTTGCGGAAACATTCTAAAACACTACTGACGTGAATTAGCAGTCATTTTTACATCCTTTTTAAACACCCCATTGCGTCCGTCCCAAATACTATCAATATATAGGTTTTAGTTTAGTTTAAGCCTCTTGATTCTTTGTGGAACAGAGGACTGGAACAACTCCCCATCGCCGATCTTGATTCTGGCTGATCCTCTTCAGCTTGGCCCATGTGTTACCGGTCGCCTGTATTTCTGCCTTAGTGCTACACCACAAAGTCTGCTTCAAGCGTCCAACCTTGCGTTTGCCTTGGGGGTTCCACTCCAGGGCTTGCCTTGTGATGTTGGATACAGGCTTTCGAAATGAGCGGCCTATCCAGCCCCATTTACCCTATACATCAATATGAAAGACAGCGAAAAATGTACCAGTCCTCAAAATGATAGTCTTGACCCCAGTTGTCATGAAATGTTTTTAAAAGTTAATACTTAAATTTTTTTTTAATGGGAAGTAGAGAACTATCTTGATCCCCTTCAGTTTGCATAGAAACCCAATTGTGGTGTTGAAGACGCTGCCTTAGAGGAAGGGAGGGGAAGGGGGCAGTCCTGAGGTAGACGCAGTAGGTCCGTGATTCAAGCCCTGGAAATTTGGCCCCCTACTTCTGAGACAGGGGTCAAAATTATCCCCGCCCTGTCTCGTGTGTGGCAGCTCATAAAATTGTCAGACGTCAGTTGTTGTTGAGATGGTTTAACGTCCAACATCAGCACTGTATAGGCTATATTGTGGACGGGTCCCAAGACTAACGTCTGACAATTGTATCTGCTGCCACACACGAGACAGAGCGGGGATGCCACGACTCCTGTTTCACCCGGTCACATTATACAGACACCGGCTCAACCAGTAGGGAGCACAATCGCTAGGGCTCGAATACGGATCTTTTGCGTCGGAAGCCGATGTTCTACCCCCATACCACCGCGCCCTCCGTTAGACGCCAGACTTGGGCACGTCCACAATATAGTCTGTATAGTGCTGATGTTGGACGTTGAACCAACTCGACTTAACTCAACTGGACCGTAAAAAAAACACATAAAAAGAAATTGAGTATTCGAGTACTAGGCTACCGAAAATAAAAGGCAGAGCCTCCAAAATGACTTCAATGCTGCCTTAGTTTTTGTGAATAATGCTCACTAACTTTTAGAAAAATACTGAGACGTTTATGCGTGTAGTTTTTATTGACTTTTTGTCTGCATTCCCTACCATTTAGCCACACACCATTGTTGCAAAGCTAAATACCTTGAAGGGACACAAGACTGTAATTGCATGAGTGTTAAACTTTTAAACTAAAAAAAGACAATATGTTTAAATGAACAACACAATTTCCATGGTATGTAATTTAAACACTAGAGCTCCGCAGGGTTGCGTACTGTCAAAAACTCTTTACTCACTATAGACAAATGACTATCACACAAACAGCACAGACACGGAATAAATACAGTTTGCAGATGACATCATTCTGAATGTTTCAAAATCTAAAGAAATAATAAATAATAATAGACCTACGCATAAAAAAAGCATCGTGCCCTGAAGATTAACGGAGAACAAGTAAAAATGGTGCAACGATACACATATTATCTTGGATTTTTAATCGATTACAAATTGAATTGGCATGGACATGATTTTAATGGCACAATGTAAAAAGTGAAATTACAGATTACTTTTTGCCAAAGTTGAGGTGTTTTAAACTGAATCAAACTTAAATTTTTCGCTTCTAGTGTCTTCTATGTCTCTATGATAGAACGTATAATTTCAGATGGTATTAGCTGCTGGAATTCAAAAGTCACAAAGGGGGACGAAAATATAATTAATAATCTAATCAAGGAGGCAGAAATAAAAATTTATATTTAAATAAGAAGCCTGAAAACTATCTACTCCAAGGCTTGCATGATTAAGCGGAATTCAATTCTACGTAACAGCAAACACCCGTTTACAATGAGTATGTACGCTCTGCTCGGAGCAATGAGATCTTTAACCCCCCCCCCTCCCCCTTTGTTCCTGCCTCTAATACACTCTCAAGAACTATATCAATAACGTTGTGACATTTTTTGAGATAGATAGAGACATGTAGAAGAAAAAGACCGTGAGAGAGTGACAGAGAGAGAAGAAGAGAACGAAATAGAAACACACAGAGAGAGAGAGAGAGAGAGAGAGAGAGAGAGAGAGAGAGAGAGAGAGAGAGAGAGGGGGGGGGGGGG
>RQTK01001275.1:4181-22736 GCA_003991915.1 Elysia chlorotica
TTCTCTCTCTCTCTCTCTCTCTCTCACTCTCTCTCTCCACCCCTTCCCTCTCCCCACTGACCAGGAAGCCACACAAAAACAGTTGTCATGAGATCCACTGAAGTACCTCACCCTGTCCCTCACGCGCCGCGCTTAGATAACAAGGCAAGCTTTCACCGAGATTCAGAAACTATGGTCGCTGTCTATAGCATATGTGCTTACAAGTTACATTCCATACCTCATTTCTATATCAGTGCTTTGACCTGATATCTCAATCTACAGCATGTAGGTATTTACATCTACTGATTTGTGGTATTTCCATCTACCGGTTTGTAAATAAGGCCCATGAATTGTGTTATCTCTTGTGAGAACTTTGTTTTTTTATATCTCAAGCAGCTTTAATCACATCAGATCTCAAGGGCTGTAGGATATGACCTTGAAAAATTAGATCAAGTGCGTGATAAGCTCGGGAAACTTGCACATGTCTACATGACACTCATGTTTTATCACCAGAATCACAGACTGACATAATTTGGTTTGGACTTGAAATAATATTTTGTTTTTTTTAATCGTAATTTACCGCATTAAAGTATAGGGGTTATCAAAAATACTACAAAATACACAGATTATTTCTTAAAAGTCTGATAACAAACATATCCAAGTCATAAGATACAATTCAAGTGGCTCAGGACGCTGGTCGGATGTTTGATCAGAGAAAGTGAGAGAGAGAGAGAGAGAGAGAGAGAGAGAGAGAGAGAGAGAGAGAGAGAGAGAGAGAGAGAGAGAGAAAGATATAGATCAAGCATGCGTGTGCATGAAAGAGAGAGAAACGGAGGGAATGAAGGAGCTTTAGTTTTCATAAATTGTAGTTTATTTTTCAATTTGATCACAGATGTTTTTTAATTTTGACTTCTCATTCGTATAATTTTGGACCTTTGAATATAAGAAACTCCCTCACATGATAAAAATATTTAGTTTCCCCAAAAAGATCCTATTCGAAAACATGTTTCAAGACTTTTATAGTCTGATAAATAGAGACAGAACTGGGATAATAGGATTTCTGTTTCTGACGGTCGCCAACCCAACCAACAGGACCTCCCTAGTAGAAGCTGTCTCACCCACCTTCTTATAACTATGAATTTACCCAAGCAACGGGGCTTTGTATCATAGGTATAGATCTTTAGAAGGCCAAATAATGCTCTATTTTTCTCATACCTATGACTGTAGGCAAACAATGGGGCTATCATCATAGACATAGATTTTTGGTAGGTCAGATATTTTTTCTATGTTTCTTATAATTATGACTGTAGGCAAGTACTTGGGTTGTTACAGGTTGGGTCGATGAATGTGAATGCCTCAGATTTCTTGCTATCCACCCTCAGTACTGAAACTAAACTATTGCCAGTCTTTTTAAGTATTGACACCTGTGGCCCTGCATGATTCTCGTTGGGGAAGCTAGGAAAGCTTCTCTTCTACAAATAAATTAGTTGGGACCTCAGTTTTGGCCTAGGGTTTTAAAAGTTCCAATGCATGTTTATGTTACTCATTCTTGCGGTTGTGACATACAGTGCATATTACTGATATTAAGGAAGTATATCTTGGTAATAAATAATTTTGATGTGTTGGAAGTCCTGAGACAGCTGACCATATATCCCGTTACTGCCCTATAACTAAACATGATGGCGCATATGATACAATTCAGGCTGTCGATTACAGGGGTTGACAGACTAATTGTGGAGGCGTAGCCATAGGATACTACTACTACTACTACTACTACTACTACTATTACTACTACTACTACTACTACTACTGCTGCTACTACTACTACTACTACTACTACTACTACTACTACTACTACTACTACTACTACTACTACTACTACTACTACTACTACTACTACTACTACTACTACTACTGCTACTACTACTACATGTACTACTACAACAACATTACTAAAACAGGATCAAACTCAAATAGAACTTTAAACTGTAATTTGTTCCATCTCACCATGTAGATTCGACACGACTGGTATGGCTCCTTTCATCTTTGCTGACCAGTTTCTGCAAATCGGCACAAAGCTTTCCTCTCAGTACTTGTATGGACTGGGTGAACACCGCTTCGGCTTCCTGCAAAACGTGACCACCTGGCGAAAGCTTGTCTTCTGGAACCGTGATGACGTCCCCAGGGTGAGATGTCACAAGCTTGTTTTTACAGACCATTCAGATAGACTTTAGGGAGCCCAAGGACTGGTTTTCGCAAACTATCAGACAGAGATTAGTTACCCCAAGGGCTTGTTTTGACACACTATCAGACAGACTGTTGTGAGCCCGAGGTTTTGTTTTTGAAGACTGTCAGACAGACTTTAGGGAGCCCAAGGGCTTGTTTTCACATACTATTTGACAGAATGGCTCTTGTTTTCATAGACAGATTGTTAAGAGCCTAAGGGCTTGTTTTCACAGTTTATTAGACAAACTAGGATTTCTTTTCACAGACTATCAGACAGACTGTAGTGAGCCCAATGGTTTGCTTTCATAGACTTTTGATAGACTGGTGTTTGTCTGCAGACAGTCAGTAGATTTAATGTCACATAATGTAGAATCTATATGTACATCTTTTAAAGTCTGTGAAACCAATGTAAAATCTAGACAATAATAAAAGGCACAGATTTGTTTCCTCTATATCTCTTTGTTTATGTGTATGTTTAAACTTGTAAGAGATATAGAGGAAACAAATCTTTGCCTTTTATCATTGTCTAGGTTGTACAGCCAAACGTGTCAAATTATACCTCTTATTTGGATATCTGACTTGCAGGTGGATAACAACGGATATGGATCGCATCCATTCTTCTTGAACCTGGAGCCAAACGCTGGGCGTGAGGGTGTGGGCAACGCACACGGTGTTCTCCTGTTGAACAGCAATGCTGGAGGTCTGTGCTCACCTTAATGCTCCGTCTAGATCTTTCTATTCAACTACAAAACTACGCCTGTAGATTGTCTATAGATCTTTCTACTCATCTATAAAACTATGCCTGTAGATTGTCGGGGGGCGCGGTGGTCCTGGGGTAGAACATCGGCTTCCGACGCAAAAGGTCTGGGTTCTAGCCCTGGCGATTGCGCTCCCTACTGGTTTGGTCGGTGTCAGTTTAATGTGACCAGCTAAGATAGGAGTCATGGTATCCCCGCCCTGTCTCGTGTGTGGCACATAAAATTGTCAGATGTCAGTCTTGGGGGCCGTCTACAATATAGTCTATATAGTGCTGATGTTGGACATTAAACCAACTCAACAACATCTACAAGCCTGTAGATTGTCTCTAGATCTTTCTATTCATACACAAAACCACACCTGTAGATTGTCTCTAGATCTTTCTATTTATACACAAAACCGCACCTGTAGATTGTCTCTAGATCTTTCTATTCATACAAAACCGCACCTGTAGATTGTCTCTAGATCTTTCTATTCATACACAAACCCACACCTGTAGATTGTCTCTCTGCAGATTGTCTCTTAGATCTTTCCACTTATCTACAAAACTACGCCTGTAGATTGTCTCTAGATCTTTCTACTCATCCACAAAACTACACCTGTAGATTGTTCACAACCTTTAATATCTAGTTCGTTCTGTTTTAGTTGTGACTATTGTAAAACAATGGAGGTCAGTGTTTACTGTAATGTTGTCTCTAGATCTCTCTACTCATCTACAAAACAATGCCTGCACATTGTTTCACAACCTATAATGTCTTTGTACTTAATTATTAACTATCAAACAATCAATGCTCCAGTTTGGATAATTCTAGTTGAGACTTATGTCAAACATTTAATGTTCTAGTTGAGGTGGAAGTTAGGACATACTTATAATGTCAATGAACAGTATTTCAGTTGAGGCTAAAGTTAGGACAGCTTATATCAAACAATCAATGTTGTGGTTAGAGCTAAATAATTATAGGACAGACTAAAGCCAAACAATCAAAATTCTATCTGAGGATGATCTTAGAGCAGGCTAATGGAAAAAAAACACACACACAAAACACAACAATTACTTAGTTATGTTTAGTAGTTTTAAAACTGGGGACCTCTTGATTGGGAGACCAATGCTCTACCACTTGTGCCAAATTGCCCTGTCTGTAGGATATTTTTTTACTTTACCTTGGTTTAAAAGTTTTTAACAAATTCAAAATTGCTGAACTTCTGAGCGGTCTTGTCTCCAGAGGCAGCGCTTCAGCCATATGGCCCTGACCGGTCGGGTGCCGTGACGTTCCGCTTCACCGGGGGTCTGATCGACCTGTTTGTGTTGCTAGGCGATACGCCCTTGTCTGTAGGTCAGCTCTACACACAGGTGGTCGGCGCGCCCTACATGCCCCCGTTCTGGTCGCTCGGCTTCCACTTGTGTCGCTGGGGCTACAACAGCTCTGAGGGTCTCTCAGCTGTCATAAAGAGAAATAGGGATGCAGCCATCCCTTACGTAAGTCAGATGCAAAGATGGTCTCAGGTTTCCTTTTAATTATAAAATATTTCAGTTACATAAGTCTGAAGAAAAGATGTTCGCAGCCCCTCCAGCCCCGTTCCCTCGTCCTGTAGATAACAAAGAATTCAGAGCATCATGGCAAAGTTTATGATGTTACGCTCTGAAATAAAATGTAATTGCTTTGAGCAAATTTTTAAAATGATGTCAATTTTCAAGTAAGTTTGTATAGGGTGCTAAATTACTTTTTAACTACTCATGTGTAGTTGATTAATTTGAAATAGCATCTCTCAAAATAATTTTAACCGGCATTTAGGTTTCCATCATGCCAAAATCTGCAGCGATTAAAATTGATCTTTTTTAGTAAATACTGGATCAATATTACGTAACAGTGGCTGCCTCAATTTTCAAAGTGTTAGGCAAGGGAACTTGTTTTGGGTACCATCGCGCCTTATTGAAATGGTTTGTGGGGGTTATCAGGAAGGATCTCTTGCACAAAAAAAAGTTACATAAATGGATCTAATTTACATTCATTTACAATTAAGAGAAATGTTAATTATACATTCAAAACTTCAAATGGTTCTACATCATAAACACACATGGAAACAACACAGTTGTCAGCACAAATAATTGCAGGGTATTTTTCTCAATGTTTGGTCATGATGACTAAAACATGGCATCTCCAAAGTTTTGTCGTAAAGTTTGTAAAAAATTGTGTCTTCATAAACTTTTGGTCGATGTCTGTAAAACATTGTGTCTCTAGAAACTTTTGGAGTCATTGTGTCTCAACAATGTTTGGTCTGTAAAACATTGTGTCTCAACAATGTTTGGTCTGTAAAATATTGTGTCTCAACGTTTGGTCTGTAAAACATTGTGTCTCAACATTTTTTTGTCTGTAGAGCATTGTGTCTCAACAATGTTTGGTTGGTTTCTGTAAAACATTGTGTCTCAACAGTGTTTGATTGGTGTCTAAAAACAGTGTACCTCCTGAAAATTTTGTCAATTTCTATAAAACATTGTGTCTCAAACATGTTTGGTCGGTGTCTGTAAAACATTGGGTCTCCAACAAGACGTTTTCCCAAGTAACATTTGCATGTAGACTAACTATATGTGTGTAACAAGCCCCCGCCTGATTTTTCTCTCTCTTCCCCTCTCACCTGTGATTGCTGCACGCCTTGTGAAGACGTGGCACTCCAGCCGGCTGCCAAGACAGGGGCAGTGACTTACAGATTCACTGGCGGCATCCTAGACTTCTTCATCTTACTGGGTGACTCCCCTTTGTCGGTGTCAACGGACTATTCCAATCTGATTGGCCTTCCTTACATGCCTCCCTTTTGGTCCCTGGGATTCCACATCTGTAAATACGGATACATGAACGACACCCAGCTGTCATCAGTTATCTCTAGAAACAGGGATGCCAAGATGCCATATGTACGCTGATAGTTTTAAAATTGTATAATCCTATAATCACTTTATCCTATGTACAGTTGTTCTTTGAACTTACTAAATCCCTTTGTGTGATCGTTTACAAAATTTATTTTCTCGTTTTCTGAGTGGTATTTTACATCATTGTTTTCTTCACTGCTAACTTTTCTTTCTTTTCTTGATTTATTCATTTTTTCTAAAGGTAAAATAAAAAAGTATGTACTCCATTTGATTGCATGTGCATGGGCTTCAAGATCCTTTACTTGAAATGTCCAAAGCCTTATCATCATTGTGATCCGCTGCTGCGTATTGTTATGCATCTTCTGAGAAATCAACTCTTGAAGGGTTGAGTATTTTTGTTTGACCAAATTTGCATGGTGGCAATAAAAGATAATTGTTTTGATTATCGTAAATTCCGCAAGAGATCCTTCCAAATAACCATCCCAGACCTTCCTATACTGATTTACAAACCGATCATTTAAAAAAAACGTTAACAATAAGACTCTTTACTTAAGACATTATTTAATTATTTTACTTAATAATTTCTGTACAATTATGTTGTAGTAAAAGCAAAATAAAGTAAAACTTGAAGTTTGTGTAATTATTTTTATGGTGCTGTAGTTGTAAATGTTTACACAAAAACTTTCATGATCAAGAAACAAGAGATTTGATGGATTTTTTAAAATTTTATTTTTCAGGATGTTCAGTGGAACGACATTGATTACATGGACCAGTACAAGGACTGGACGTACAGCCAGCAGAACTTCAAGAACCTCCCTAGTATCATCGCCGATCTGCATGGAAACAAACAGCGTTACATCATCATGGCGGTATGATTGGGACAGGATTTATAGGTCTTGATGACAAGTTTTTCACATTTGATAATAATAATAATAATAATAATAATAATAATAATAATAATAATAAAAATGATATAATAATATAGAACATAGAAAATAATATATGCTTACAAAAAGAAAACCACTCATTCATACAAGAACATGATTTCGCAGCATATATAATTAAGCTACGCAGTGGAGTAAATGCTTTTATTACAGCTTTTTAAATGTCACCTCTAAATCTGTGTCTCTTAAGTGTTGTGATAGACATTGTCAAGATTTTATCTCAAGATTAAGACTGTTTCTAGAGCCGCACTGCAAATTTTCTTTTGCACAGCAAAGATATCAGTCTTCTGCTCTGATGAGAAGATGCAACAATCTCAGTAAAAACTTGGCACAACACAAAATACAAGGAGACATATTCTTGATATGAATAATCTTTAAATTACAGCTCTTCATTTTTGTTTGACTCTATGTCTGCAAACCATCTTTAGACTGTTGGAAAACTGGTTGGGTTGGTGTCAGTTTATGTGAGACAGGATTCACGTTATCCCCACACTGTCTCTGGGTACAGAAATTTGTCAGACGTTGGTATTGGAACCCATCTACTATAGCCCAAGCCTGGCAGTGGACGCTTAGCAACACAAAAAAACGACAACAAAAACAACTAGGCTGTTGGAAAGTCATAATTTTTTTTGTACAAGTCCCTAAGTTTCTGTACTGTGCTGAATTCAAAGCTGACCTCTTTCTCTTTCCAGGACCCTGCAATCTCCAGCTCTCAACCAGCGGGAAATTATCCCCCTTTTGATGAAGGGAAAAAACTAGATATATTTGTGAAGAATGATGATGGAAAAATTCTTATTGGAAAGGTTTGTAAGCTCCAATGTCATTTTTAGTTGAGTGTTAAATGTAAACAGATTTTAAATTCTCAAAACTGAATGGCTTCCAGCAACCATACTTGAAATTTATAGGTATAAAGATTGACAAGTCAAATACTGGACAAAACTTTTGGATATAACTATATAATTATTGTAATCTTTGTTAAAATTGAACTTGAATGTTTTGATTTTCAAAATAATAGAAAATTAAAATCAGCTTTGCAATATTTTAAACTATTTGTTCACTATATAATGCAAGCATACAAAATATTTTTTTAAATAGCAATTATCAGCTACAAAAACAATGCGTCATGTGTTTGATAAATGTACTAATATCCTAAGATTTATGGCCATGTACCTATGTCTTATTCCAAATCATCCCTGAAGTGTTTTATCCTTTTGGATCCATGCTTATTTTTCACCAGGCATCCTGTTTTGGGGTTCTTTTGCTGACTTTTGTTTGATGTTTACAGGTATGGCCGGGAGAGACAGCATTCCCCGATTTTTTCCACCCCAATGCCTATAACTACTGGTACTCACAAGCAAAACAGTTCCATGATAAGCTTCCCTTTGATGGTCTCTGGATCGTAAGTAGTTCGCGTTAGCTTGTTTCTCTCACTGATTTTTTATTTTAAAAATGTAAAGAAATAAAAAATATGCTTATTGAGGTAGAAAAAATGCAGTCATCTCTCATTATATGAGCTGAATAGTTTTTTGCTGTTTGTCTTTGTTTTGAGTGATGATCTTACCAAGACCTTCTATTCATTCCAATTAAACTGGAAACATTACAATTTTTTTTTAAACAAAATTCGCCTTTTCCAATTGTTTTTTTTTTCTTTTTTTTTTTAGAAGAGAATGGGGTATGATTCTTTCCTATACATTTATTTCCAAGAAATAGAATAGAATGTATAAAAGGGGGTCAGTAAGACTGTGACACTAAGTAGACAACAATTTTATTTGCAGAATCCATCAATGTGCTACTTCTGTCTATCTAGATCTAGGTCTAGTTTCCTTTTACATAATCAGTATCTGGATGCTGACTGCTTCACAGTTTTTCCTCCTCTAATGACATGCCCATTGTTTTTAGGTCAAGTCCATTCTATTTCCTACCTGCATCTCTATTTTATTTTTAACTTTGAAAACTATTCCTTGTCCTTTTTGTAACACCATCTTATTTCCTACTTGTATGTCCTTTCTATTTTTTACTTGAATGTTAATAATTCTATTTCCCTCTATGTCCTACTTGTTTGTCCATTGTATTTCCTACTTGTGTGCCCATTCTATTTTGTACTTGTATAACCATTCTAGTGCGGTCTTGTATGCAACTGTATTTCCTATTTGAATGTCCATTTTCTCCTACTTGTATGTACATTTAATTTACCACTTGTGTGTCCATTTCAGTTTCAACGTGTAACACCATTCTATTTCCTACTTGTATGCCCATTTTATTTTCAACTTATAATACCATTCTATTGTCTACCTGAATGTCCATTATATTTCCTTTTTGTATGTCCATTCTATTGCCTACCTGAATGTCCATTCTATGTTCTATTTGTATGTTCATTCTATTTCCTACTTGTATGTCCATTCCATTTCCTACTTGTATGTCCATTCCATTTCCCACTTCCATATCCATTCTAATTTCTATTTCCTACTTATTTGTCCAATTTTTTTACTACTCATTTGCCCTTTTAGTTTCTACTCATTTTCCATTTTCTACTTGAATCACTGTTTTATTTTACCTATTTTTTGTACTTGTGTTCCAGGACATGAACGAGCCATCCAGCTTTATTGATGGATCTGCAGCTGGATGCTCAAAGACATCTAAGTACAACAACCCACCCTACACACCAGGCAGTAAGTTCTCTTACTGTCGTATAACCTCCTCTCCTAAACCTTGCTTCCTCAAGTATCAACCAATTTATTTCAGAGGTTCTGAATGTTTAGTAATAAATTGTTACAAAAAGTATTGACTTCTCACCCTTAGTTTCAAATGAAATAGCATTTGAATAAGCTAAAATATTTATGTCATTGACTTTTCCCTATTATTAAAGATTTAGTTTTTGTGATTTTTGTGATTTTCTTACTAAAACGAGGGTTGTTCAAATATGAATTACCTTAACCTTTGAAACACAAGGCCTAATCTTAAGAAAATATAGAAATTTTCTGCCTGTCAGTTATGTTCACTAAAAATTGTCTAATGTACAGAAGAAAAAAAAAACTTTTACATTCTGTCAATATTTACTTGCTTAGACCAATCTCATTGAGATAGCCCAGTTTTCAGTTGATTTTTAGGACAGCATTAGTTGCTGAAGATGGATGTTAACATGAAAACCAACTCTAGGTGCTGATGATGGACATTTAAAAATTAGACTAAACTTAGGTGCTGACAATTGACACTAAGGAGCCAGTTCAAACTTAGTTGCTGACAATAGATGCTGATATCCAGCCCAAATTTTATTGCTGGTGATCAGCAATAATAAAAGAAAATTCTAACCAGCATAAGGCTGATGGTTCCGACTGGTTATTTTATTAACTCTCCCAGCCATCGATGGAGCCAGCCTTGTCTCCAAGACGATCTGTCCCTCAGCGCAGCACAGCCTGTCTTCTCACTACGACCTGCACAACATGTACGGCTGGTCACAGGCCAACGTCTCCAGGAGGTACGTAGTCCATCAAAATAATACTGATTTAGGTGTTCCATCAATGTGGTGATTTATATTGTCCATCAATGTGGTGATTTAGGTGTTCCATCAATGTGGTGATTTAGGTGTTCCATCAATGTGGTGATTTATATTGTCCATCAATGTGGTGATTTAGGTGTTCCATCAATGTGGTGATTTATATTGTCCATCAATGTGGTGATTTATGTGTTGATTTAGGTGTTCCATCAATGTGGTGATTTATATTGTCCATCAATGTGGTGATTTAGGTGTTCCATCAATGTGGTGATTTATATTGTCCATCAATGTGGTGATTTAGGTGTTCCATCAATGTGGTGATTTAGGTGTTCCATCAATGTGGTGATTTATATTGTCCATCAATGTGGTGATTTAGGTGTTCCATCAATGTGGTGATTTATATTGTCCATCAATGTGGTGATTTATGTGGTTCACCAATGCACTGATTTACTCAGTAAACATTTATTTTCATTTATTTCCGTAATCTGCCATTGTAAAAAGTAAACCAACAAAATTATAAATGATGATTTTGACAAACTTCATGCCTTCCCCCCAAAAAATATTTTTAGTCAAAATAAAGAACAAAAATATAATAAAAGGCTAAATCTATAAACTCACAACTTGTTGTATTAGCATCTGTTCAGGCTGCATAATTTTGGGTCAATAAATATAACTAGGATTATTTTTTTCAAAATACCCTTAAGAAATCCTGTGCCTCAACATTTGTATACAAGAAAAAGTAGCCCTGTCATCAGCTAGATAACAATCAACCACAGCGTACATCCTAATCTGCCTACACCCCCCCCCCCCCCTTTCCTCTCCTCCCTTATTTCCTCTATCTTTCATGTGGTCAGCAGCTAGCGATACTTAAGGTCATTGATTAAATATTTTGACTTGGGCATATTGCCCCATCCCCTCCACTATTTGTGCCTGAAACAGGAGACCATGCATTGTTACTGTCTTATCTTGTGCAGAACTCTGAACACTCTGTACGGCAACAAGAGGTCACCGATCATCTCTCGATCTACTTTCGTAGGTAGCGGAAAGTTTACAGGACACTGGCTGGGAGACAACGACTCAAACTTTGGCGACATGGCTTATTCAATTCCAGGTTTGTGTTATCTTTTCCAGTGCCATTGCGGCTTATTTGATATCTCGCTGGCAATGTTGTTATTGTTATTGTTGTTGTTATTGTTGTTATTACTATTATTATTTTTTAATATTATTATTATTATTATTATTATTATTATTATTATTGTTATATTATTATTATTCTTATGCTTTATTTTTATTATTATTGTTGTTGTTGTTGTTGTTGTCGTTGTTGTTATGAGTATTACTACTACTACTGTTATCTTTGTTGTTGGTGGTGTTTTTGTTTTTTGTTTTTGTCATGACGATAAATTTTACATTGACAATTGGTCTATTCTATTTTCAGGCATCTTGAACTTCAACCTTTTCGGCATCCCTCTGATTGGAGCAGATATCTGCGGATTCCGTGGTCAAACAACCCCGGAGATGTGCACGCGCTGGCACCAACTGGGAGCCTTCTATCCCTTCATGCGGAATCATGCAGACATCCAGTCTCCCGTAAGTAAGGGAAAGCTTTTAGCATTACTGCGTTTGATGATTTATCCTTTCAAAACACACAACTTAAGGCCTATTCCTTGTGTGCGTACTATTTGGGGGAATTTTCAAAAATTTATAAAAGGTCAAAGCTTTCATTTTTATTATTTAAAAATGGAAAATGTGCAGATCAATACCAAGAGGTGCTAGCACAGAAGCGCATCAATGGGCACAACATGTGTGTGGCGTGATGGGAAAAGTTTAATACACATCTACTCGTAATACTTTGAGTAAGTTAACAGACATTCTCCTTCATTTTGAAAGTTTAACAAACATTGGTTATTAACTGCAAAATTGATTTTGTAAACAGTTACATAGCATTGGTAGCAGTCACAAGGTCTTTGTCAGGTTTTAAGTCAGCTGAACTAGCAGTAGTGCCCACCAGCCACAGAACAAGTGGGGATTGCTAAAAGGTGTGACAAGAGGATGCAAAAGTGCAAATAAAAAAAAAGTTATTAGAAATCGACACTATGGAAATGTTCAAGTGTTTCTGCTCATCGACCTGATGCCTTCCAATAAAGTAAAATCGCATTCCCTATGCTGTTAATGATTCAACATCTGCTCTCAATACTTTGAGTGATATACACTATATCCGCTATCAAGTAAACAGGAGAATATTTTTCATTATAAAAATAGCCTGGTAGATATAAGTTGCTGTAATAAAATAAAGATCTAAATAGTTAATCATGTTTTGGAAAAAAGATCTTAAAGCATTGATATTGAGTTCCTAGTTATGAGGCTGCCTACACTACAAGTGTAGTTTCTTGTTTTTGCTTGAGGCGAAGATTCTTAATCCAAGGAGGTAAGATATTTCCATATGTTAGACTCTATTGTGTAATTTCATTCCAAACTCTGACTTCAGCTATGAAAAAATAATTCTGACCAGACATATTTGTTAGGCATGTCAGCTCGCATTTGCAATACCTGTACCTTAGTGAACAAACCAAAGAACCAAAGTTGAAATTCCACAATTGTTTCCGTCTAACTCCAATCCTGCAGCGCCCCCCTCCCCACACCTTCTCTCTTCTACTTGTAACTAAATGTAAGGTTATGTCTTTAGACATTGTGAGGCCTCTCTTCTACTTGTAAGTTTATGTCTCTAGCCATTGTGAGGCCTCTCTTCTACTTGTAAGTTTATGTCTTAAGACATTGTGAGGCCTCTCTTCTATGTGTAAGTTTATGTCTCTAGCCATTGTGAGACCTCTCTTCTACTTGTAACTAAATGTAAGGTTATGTCTTTAGACATTGTGAGGCCTCACTTTTATGTGTAAGTTTATGTCTCTAGCCATTCTGAGGCCTCTCTTCTACATGTAAGTTTATGTCTCTAGCCATTGTGAGGCCTCTCTTCTACATGTAAGTTTATGTCTCTAGCCATTGTGAGGCCTCACTTGTATGTGTAAGTTTATGTCTCTAGCCATTGTGAGGGCTCTCTTTTACGTGTAAGTTTATGTCTCTAGCCATTCTGAGGCCTCTCTTCTACGTGTAAGTTTATGTCTCTAGCCATTGTGAGGCCTTTCTTCTACATGAAAGTTCATCTCCCTTCCCTTCTATAGGTCTTTTGTTTGCTGCTATTTTGACTTGTGTACTATTAAGTTGATCTCAATCATAAGCAAGACAAGAGCCTTGAAATTTTAATACATTACTATTTCCGACACCCTCCGTTCTCCATGTTAGTTCGTTCTCTCTCTGCGTCCTCCATGGCAATCCGTTCCCTCTCTCTCTGTCTCTTATGGTCAAATGTTCTCTCCTTCTCTTCTCCCAGCTACCCAGGCACGGAGTCAATCAGCAGCCAGTTCATGTGGAATGACCAGCTCCTCATCTCTCCAGTGCTGACTGGTCATTCTTACCACTGCTGACTCCATCATCCCAGAAAAGTTCGCCCTGGGCGTCCCCATTTACTGAACTGGCCGCAGTGATGATGAACTTTCGCTCACGCCTGAAACAAAACGAAAAAAAAACGACAACTTTAATATGGGTAGGGCTTTTTATAGCCAATACATAAAATAATGACACTCAAATACAAAAGTTCTTCATAGTCAGCATTAAAAAAACTCCACTGATAATTTATTGGACTAGTAGATTAGATAACTCTCCAAAAAGGAAAGAATGTGATGTTTCTCTGTCTCAATTAATGTTATTTGTGAGTTGTGTTTAAGACAAATAAAGACTCTGAAACATCAACCTAAGGATTAAATATCTCTCATACAAGGTGATTACCTATCTAACATTCATATCTAACATATA
The DNA here is from genome assembly GCA_003991915.1 of Elysia chlorotica. Lineage (NCBI taxonomy): Eukaryota > Metazoa > Mollusca > Gastropoda > Plakobranchidae > Elysia > Elysia chlorotica. Next base: position 18,313 of record RQTK01001275.1, read on the forward strand.
ATATTTAAAAATTAAAACATTAAGTTGAAAATTTTCTCAAAGCATGTGCAGAAGTTACAAGAACTAAAATAATGCGATCTAGTTGTAGACTCTGATTACAAAAGAATAAATTCAACCCTACAAGCAGAGATAACAAGAGATGGCAGTAAAAGACAGACAGAAAAAAAAGTATGAGACCATAAAGAAAAAAAAAGTAAATGGGAGGGAGTGAAGTAACATAAAGATGTATTAAAATTGATGAATAAAGATTCTCACGCGTCATCTGTTCGTAGTGTTGGGGGCAGGAGGGGCAAGATGGAGCCTCCACGGATGTGAACGTTGATGGTGTCCAAGGCAGCGGGCAGTTTGACCAGCTGACCAGCACCGTTCACTGGGCTCAGCGTGTAGAAATCGTAGAATCGGTCCTTGGGGATGAAAGCGTTCACAGTCGTCGCTCCCTGAAAAGATGCAGGTCATGCAATTTAGCTTTGATAGGAAAAGGAGGGGTTTATCCACAGAGCAAGGAAAGGAAGCGAGAAGGAGGGAGGAGGCACATAGACAGATAAAGACAGTGAAAAAGAATGAGAGAGACAGAGAGTATAATGTGACCAGCTGAGACAGGGAGTCATGGTATCTGCACTTGGGAACCATCTACAATATAATCTTTATAGTACTGAAGTTGGACTTTAAGCAACAAATTCAACCAACCCGCTCTGTGTGACAGTACATAAAATTATCAGACGTTAATCTTGAGACCTGTCCACAATATAGCCTACATAATGCTGACGCTGGACGCTGAGCAACAAATTCAAACTCAAACTTGTTCTCTCATGGTAACCCAGTCCCTATATATAACCAGATCATTGAGGTTTTCTCCACTTATCCCCTAACTGGAGTCATAAATTATTCTTTATAAATTCCTAAATTTATTCTTTAGTAATCAGAGTCTACAACTAGATCGCATTATTTTAGTTCTTGTAACTTCTGCACATGCTTTGAGAAAATTTTCAACTTAATGTTTTAATTTTTAAATATTATATGTTAGATATGAATGTTAGATAGGTAATCACCTTGTATGGGAGATATTTAATCCTTAGGTTGATGTTTCAGAGTCTTTATTTGTCTTAAACACAACTCACAAATAACATTAATTGAGACAGAGAAACATCACATTCTTTCCTTTTTGGAGAGTTATCTAATCTACTAGTCCAATAAATTATCAGTGGATTTTTTTAAACGCTGACTATGAAGAATTTTTGTATTTGAGTGTCATTATTTTATGTATTGGCTATAAAAAGCCCTACCCACATTAAAGCTGTCGTGTTTTTTTCGCTTTGTTTCAGGCGTGAGCAAAAGTTCATCATCACTGCGGCCAGTTCAGTAAATGGGGACGCCCAGGGCGAACTTTTCTGGGATGATGGAGTCAGCAGTGGTAAGAATGACCAGTTAATTTGACGGAAAAATAGAGAGACATTCTAAGAATGACAGGTTATTTTGCAGGAAAATAGACAGAAGTGGTGAGAATGATAAGTTATGTTGATAGGAAAATAGACAGACGTACTAAAAATGATAGATTATGTTGACATGGAATAGACAGCAGTGGTAAAGAATCAAAGGGTTGACAGAAAAATAGACTGCAGGGGTGAGAATGACATGTTATGTTGACACATAGACATATACTTGTAAGTAATAATGATTGAATAATTCATGTAGAAAAATTAACTGTGGGGGTGCAGCTGATAGTGATTTAAAAAAAATGATACTCTGATGCTTAGGGGAATTTAATGTGCTCTTTGGATTTGCATAAAGCCTGGTATTTGTATTTTGTTTGCATTTTTAACATAAGATTATAATTATTGCTGATTTCTAAAAAAGCTTTTGCTAGAAAGCATTTATGCCCAGCCCCATCATACAATAAAACAAACCAAAGAAGATAGTCAAAAGTTCCCAGTTGTGTGTTTAAAATCTTTATTTTCTCTAAACACAGTATGTATACATAAATTTATGCAACATGAATTTTTTTTACCAAATGAGTATAGAATATATAATAATAAAGATGTTTTGTTTTTCTCGATAGTGTTTGAATTTTAAATACAACTAGATCTCTTGTTTAATTCTTTGACCAAGATTTAATCCCATTTCATATTTTAAGATTAACCTTTTCTAGACGTGGCACAAGACAGCCTTGTGTTGATCAGCACAGCACTTGTTGACGTATTAGGGTCAAACTTTACTATTTTTTCCCCTCAGAAATGAGTAGTTGTAGTTGAGTTAGTTTAATGTCCAACATCAGCACATTTTTTTTGTACAGCAAGAGAAAAGCGGGGAAAAGTTGAGTTAAGTTGAGTTGGTTTAAGATCCAACATCAGCACTACAGAGGCTATATTGAAGATGGTCCCCAAGACTAACATCTGACAATTTTATGTGCCGCCACACACGAGACAGGGTGGGATACCATGACACCTGGCTCAGCCAATCACATTAAATTGACACTGATTCAATCAGTAGGGAGAAAAATCGCCAGGGCTCGATGTTCTACCGCAGACCAGAGCCACCCCCCTCTCCCCCCTTCCCAGAAATGAAACTATAACTATCATTTTTTTCTTTTAGTTACCACATCAACGGGGAATTATAGGCTTTATTTTAACATGTCCTGATGAAAAAAAGAGGGCATGTGCCAATGTCTTGAAAATGTTAAGAGTGCAAAAATAAACCTTTGCAGACATTTTTGTAGCAATTTACTGAGTGCAATGTTATTTTTTCGTAGTAAGAGAATGTGAGAAATTTATTGAAATGTCTTGAAGAAGAATATATAATCTTCCTTTTCAGATAGCATTTCAAGCAAAAAATACTCCCTGATCCAGTTCAATCTAATTAAGGTAAATAATATTTTGAAGTTTACATTCAGTATTGATAATATTATAGACTAATTGCTATATTTATATGCTGTGTCTGTCTCTTTGTATCTGTTTTTTCTCTTTCTCCCTTCTCTATTCTATTCTGTTTCCCCTCTAGCTCTTGTCTCTCTATCTCTTTTTCTAAATAAACTTGTATTGTATTGTAAAGTAAACACAACAAGAAACCTAGAATGATATGTACACAGTCATCACCAAGATAAGTTTTGTTCCTTCCAAAGTTTCAAAATTGAAACCTCAAAATAAATATCCTAGTTTTGCACAGAATGTCCAAAGTATTGAAACTATTACTGTATTATAAGGTCTTGTGTCCAGGGCAACAAAATGCTGATTTAAAAGATATCTCAAGATTTGATAAAAAATTTTAAAAAAGCAAAAGGGAGATGTCTACATTTATTTCAAAAATGATATGTGTAGCCTATGAAAAACATTTGCATTAAAGCAAAACCGGTTCACAATATCGTCAAAGTGCTACAATGTTGGCACAAGTCATTATGAGATAATCAATGAAAACATGTTTTCTTTCCTTATTTTCTCTTCAAATTGTACACAAATTTATAATAAGGTAAAGCAAAAACCTATTAGTGCAATTTTTAAATCTAAACGTTTAGTTAGATAGATTTCATTTTCACCTTTACAAGGAATGAAGGATATATCACTTATATTTTGAATTGATTAATTAATTTGTACATATTAATTTTTACATAACTCACAAAAATACTACCAGTACAATATTCTACAATTGTAAATTGTTACAGGTTCAAAATAAGCACCAGTACTGGGTACCATTATTGCTAAAAACGACCTATCCTAATCCTTACCATCTAAACAAAACTTTTCACAATAATGTGAAGCAAGGAGCATATATCAGACACAAATCAAAATGTGGACATTTTTTATTTATATTAATGCCTTAAGAACCATCAAATGCAGTTTGACCTTTTCCCATCACACTGCACACAAGTTGTGAGCATTGATAATTATATGATCTTCGTAGTGATCTACACACTTTCCATTTCAAAACAATTAAAGTAAAGCTTTTACCTTTTAATTTTATAGATTTTTGAAAATTCTCCGAAAGGGTGCGCACACAAGGAAAAGCCCGTAAAGTTGAAAAGGTTAAGTGTTTGGAAAATACTCTATCATTTTTTGAACCAGAGATAATTTTATATTATTTGAAAGTAAAAAAAAAAAGTCAATAAAGAGTACATATTTATTATATTTTTAGAGGGCTTTATTTCAAAACTTTTACCAGCAACTTGTACCTGATTCATCCTGGTTGCCTTTGTTTCAGAGTAAATTGACCACCTCGGTAGCTGTGAATGGATACATTCCAACCAGCGGAATCAAGGCAGGACAGATCAACGTCCTGGGCATGGCCACGCAGCCTAAACAAGTTCTCATCAACGGAAACTCAAACCAGTTTCTATACAACCCAGACAAGCAGGTTAGTGAGGAATGGGAGAGAGAAAGGAGGGAGGGCTGGAGGGAGAGAGAGAGAGAGAGAGAGAGAGAGAGGGAGAGAGAGAG
>RQTK01001275.1:22811-37811 GCA_003991915.1 Elysia chlorotica
GAGTGAGAAGGAGGGTTTGAGTGAGTGAGTTAGTTAGTGTGTGAGTATGTGTGTCACTGTGTGTGTACTGGTGATTTTTCAATGATGTACTATAAATATTTTTTTTCACCTCTCCAGACCCTTCAGATCTCTGGAATGAGCCTGGATTTGCTCAAGCCTAACACTGTCACATGGTCCTAGGTTCAACCGCAACTAGAGCAAAGCTTTCATTCATTTTACATAGCCTTTGGTGCCTTTAACTTACATAGTTTTATTATGAAATGCATTGATTAGTTTATACATAAGAAATTTCTTTACTGTATTTTTCTTATTTTTATACTGTTGCGTTGGCTGCAAAATTTCGAGAGCACATAGTCTGGCTAGAATAATGTACTTCAAACAAGAAGAATTATCAGGAATGTGTCTTTATATTCCAAATATAATGATCTAGGGGTGTACATCTGTTTTTCAGGTGTATAAGTTGCAAGCTGCATTTCAACCGCCGGAATCGTCTTTGCCAAAATTAAAAAAAAATGTTCAGTAAGATATGTAATGTTACTTACATTAATCTATTTTAATTGTTTGTGTATAATTAATTTTGAACAGTTATCTACAAATTTTTGTAACACATTTTGAGAGAATCACTTGCGCCCTTAATCTGTACAACTTATATCCAATAATAATTTTATTTATATGACAATCTTTTGCAAAATTTAGTAAATCAGTGAAAAAAAAATGGAGCTGGCTTCCAATTGTATCATATAGAAGTGAGCTCCTTGTTTACCATATAATCTAGGTAAAATTCCCCGTTATCTATGCTGTCATTTGTGTTTTCTTTATTGTATAACATTCAAACATTTTAAAAATAGTTTTTTTACCAAGCAGTTTTGCTAAATCACAATTTTTGCATCACTTGAAAATTGGATTTTCTAAAACTGAGAGATGCCAAAACTTTTGTCTTTTTTATCTTTTAAAGCTGTGATTAGGGAAAAGTAAAAAAGAAATGTTGATAGAAAGTCACTTGTTCCCTGAAACTTTGTGATACCTGTGACATAAAGTCTTCATGAATTCTAGCTCTGAGAATATCTATGAGTCAAAACTCCCCACTTCTAGTCTCATAATAACTACTGCCGATACTTAAGTTCATGCATAAAAAAGGTTGTACCTAGTAAGTGAAATAAATTGTTTTCAATGGAAGAGCTTAGCATGGGTAAGTTTAAGAATATCAATATTGGAGAGACAGACAAATGACAGTATATTTGTTATAAATCATATCTTATTTCATTAAATGTGAGACTTAAAACTCCTACAGCATCTGTGCTTAGGTTGAATCTTTGATTTTTTAAATCTGAATTTAATTTTTAGCATTTTTCCATTTCTCTGTGCCATTTTTTTTTTTTTGGATACAAGTTTGAGCAAATGTTGTTATGACAAATGAAATTTAAATACCTGAGTTTTCAAAATGTTGACCGTTTGGTGTGATCTTTTGTGTAGATAAGTGTTTTTCCACATGTATCTTTTACTAATGCCACAAATTTTTTTTAAAAATATAAATACATGTAAATAAATATTTTTTTATCATAAAAAAACATGCATCTCTGTTTAAATCATAATAATTATATACTTTGCAGACCATTGCCTTTTATCAATTTTATTTAATGCTTATTATACGTTGCATTGAGAAAATCAGGAAAAAAATATGTACCTTTATTTGTTAGAGACTGGACGTTATGACTCTTACAGAATACATGAACAGTGTACCAAGCTGATTTTCGGACAGGAACAGTACCGAGTACAAATAACTTCCCACTTTTAAAGACACAGATATAGTAAGCTGTAAATTACGCATATAAATGTTCAATCAGTCATAGATCAAATACAGTACAAAAAATAAGTTAAGATCTATATACAAAAAGGAAAAATTGGTCTCTGATTATAAAGGCACTTTTTATTGGTCATGTCTATAAGCTGCTAAAACAATACCTGTATATGAATATCCTTGGGAAATTAGCACGAGGATTTCTAAAAAATAATGCAAATCTTATCATGAAATTTAAAAAAAAAGCTTTTTTGGCTTACAAAAAGCAAAAAAAAATCTCAAGACAATCTGATATAAAACATTATTTATGAAAGTACAACCAATATTTATTTTATTTTCTTTGGTGGCTAAATGTCCAACGTCAGCACTATATAGGCTATATTGTGAATGAGATCTAGTTCTAACGTCTAACAATTTTAGAGAAAAAAAGAGATAGAGAACGAGAAAGGAAGGGGAGAGAGAGAAAGTGTGAGAAAAGTTAGAGGGATAAAAAAGGCAAAGACTCTCTCTCTCTCTCTCTCAGAGACAGACAGACAGAGACAGAGAAACAGATGGAGACGTGTAGGGAGGAGAGAGAGAGAGAGAGACAGACAGACAGACAGACAGACAGACAGACAGACAGACAGACAGACAGACAGACAGACAGAGACAGAGAGACAGAAAAACAGATTGAGACGTGTAGGGAGGAGAGAGAGAGAAAGAGGGTATGAAAAGATGAGAGGGAAAGTTAGAGATGAACTAAAAGAAGAAAAGGAAATTGGACAAGATAGACATAAACCGTCACAAGATAATCCGAGAGCTGCTGAGTATTTAAGTTAATTTTCACAAAGAAAAAGACTCAACAATATGATCAATTTGTTAACATATTTAGCTTAAATTTTGAAAATCTCAAACAAATGCATCTATGATATTTCTTGGCGATACATGTACAATCTATCCTTGCTTAGTCTGCAGATAAGAATTAACCTAACTTTGTATTATTTGAACCTGCAAGCTGGAAAAAACATCAAATAATTATGATGTATAACAACTGTATTGTATTTTACATGGAAGGGGCTTTAGTTTTAGGTTATATACATATACTTCTTTTAAGAGTACGACTAAAGAATTTAGGAAGGAAATTCACAACCAAGTTTCCTAAAGCTAAGCCACGTGCTACTAGATGAGATATTTAGGTCTTCTTATACTTGTTTAACAAGTAATGCATGATTCTCAAAATTTCTTGAGTAAATGAAATGGTGGCAATGATAGTAGGCTAATAGTGGTAGCAGTAGTCATAGCAATAGAGATAATGTTATGGTAGTAATAGGGGTAGTAGGAGTGGCATTGGTGGTGGTATCATTAATGACATTGTTGTTAATAAAAAGGGTAGAAATAATCATTATGTAATAATAAATTAGCAACAAGATTTAAACAAAAAATCAAACTAACTACTGCAGGCGTAGTATGAATGGCTACGACGGGTAGGTTGTGATCGTGGGAGCTAAAATAGCCACTGTAATATTGGGAATGGTGGAACAATATTTAATTAGAATACCAATAAGTTAATACCCCCGGTTTTAACTATACAGCCACATTAGCTGCACCTATTTCATCAATCTCCCGCCTCACTCCTAAAAAGAAAATAAAAACATGTTTATACCTAACCTTTCCCGCCCCCTTAGCGTAGAAGGGAAGGTTTGTCTTATCTGTCTTAACCTACCCTCCCTTTCCACTTTAGAACCTCTAAAATTAGGTAACCCCATATATAAGATGACCAGCCCCGTCGCAATAGAATGAACTAGTATAGGATCTATCATGTCTTGCTTTTGTCTTCTGTCTACGCCGCCTGTCGACGTATAGGATCCCCCAGGAGAACCTAGGACTCTAGGAGACGTTAAACCCGTTCTCTCCCTTCCTCGGTAAACTCTAGATTCTAGGCCCTATGACTTCATGAGAAAATTCAGAGAAATCGAAACGAGATAACAGTCAGACTTACGATGTATTGATGGCACTGTCGCAGTGAAGAGAGCTAGATCTAAGCTCTCAGTGTATGTCAAGAACTAGAAACAGTAGCATAAATCCACATAATTATTTTTGTGGAACAGGAAATTTTCGGAAAATTATTGCGATTTTTAAAAATTAGAACCATTGACTTACCACGTAGACTAGTGAGTGAGTGAGTGTGAGTTTGTTTTACGGCACGTCAGCACGGTAACGGCTATGTTGTGCCCATGATGTCATAAGACAGTTAATGCATTAGATTAGATATAAAATCGGTAGGGCGCCGGGTACTCAAACAGTTAATAAATTATTAGTAGGTTCCATAAGATTTGATATTTACATCTATATTCTGCCAGAATCAATTGCCATTATAAAATATTAATTGTATTAAGGAGACAAATTCAACGTAGGCTTAGTTATATGATTTTAAATAAATTAAAAAATCACTCATTCAGCCCTCTTTATAACCCATGATTTGGTTCCTTAGCTGATGTGGAAGAAGTGTCCCTGAACAACCTACTCCCTCTTTGAACCCACTATTCATAACTTTCTCTTTTTTTTTTGTTTTTTTTTTTGTTGAAACCTGTCAATATTTATACTCATATGAACCCGTTCTTGGCATTGCACTTAGCCTTATAACCGATTTTAAGAGGGCTGGTTAAAAATAATTTTAAAAAAAATTATGGAACCTATTTTAAAAGGGCTGGTTACAAATAATTAAAAAAAAATTCTGACATATCGTTTTAAAGCCTTGTACAAGTTGTAACCTTTATTAACATAGCGCTTTAAACTATTTTTTATATAGATCTACAAACATTAGGACTAGGAGATGATCCTACCTGAAAGCGTTTCCTTCCTTCTCCTTTTATGAACACAGTGTTAGTCTGTAAGTTTGAACTTGGATATGTGTCTCAGAATCACCTGATGTCATTGCTTTGAGAAGAATATTAACATTTAAAGAAAAATGAATGGACAAGCTTTTGGTGACATTGCTGAAGAAAAGCCAAGCACGTTTACCCTATCAGCTGCAATGGAAGCATATAAAAGAGAAGAGGGATCTATGCAGATAAAGCCAACAGAGGAGCTTGGAATGTTGCAACAAGAAAGGCTGACTGATGCAGTTGATTTTATTCCCTCTGCAAATTCAAATAGTAAGGCACCAACTTGAATTTTACCTAAATTGTAAGAGGAATAAGGATTGTTTTTTGTTTTTGTTAATTACAGTAATATTAAATAACTTTTTAAATTTTTTTATAACTATCATGAACTGTAATACATTTTCCCAAAAGATTTAATTTATGCTGTTGTTTGTGTGTATGTGTGGTGTTGGACGTGCAAAAGTGCAACTTTCCTTTTTTATGTGCTTCTAAATCCTCTACACAGTACATTTCTTCAGCTTCAACTTTTGACACAGAAAAAAGAAACAATTACAATTATGATAGTGGGTAAGAAATTTAATTTAAATCAAAGATTTTTTAATACAAGACAAAAATAAAAATTTATATATATATAATATGAGCTGTAGTCAAATGCAATGCTGTAGTATTTCTTAAGCAACATGTGAATTGAGATTCATGATCTGTTGTTTTAACTGTTCCCTTCATACATTGAGCTTGGGCTTTGGATGAGTTTACTCTTTTTAGTGCTTTAAAATGAGTTTGTGTTTCATAGCAGTTACTGTTGCACCCAAACCAGTTATTTTTAACAAAGATCATTCTTTGGTCTACGAATATCAAGATTAAAAAAAAAAAATACATCTTGAATGTAGCGCTCATATTTTAAAAGCTTGAAAAAATTGTAATGGTGCCTATATAAATTGTGTAACTCTAAAAATGTTGCAGACGACGATAACTTTGAAGACTTCTATGAAACACAAAATTACACACTCATCTGTAGGATATCTGAGAAGTTTTATGAATCGGTGAGTAGATCACATTTTCACTTTGTCATTTTATGTTAGTGAGCAGTTACTGAGTCAGTTAAAACAGTTTACAAATTAGATAATCAGTGCTCTTAGTTATACGTTTTCTTTTTAGTATCAAAGATTTTAGCTTGTAAATTTAGAAATTTTGTTATATGTACATCTATAAGGCTTATAGGTGTAAATGCTTGGATGGGAGAAATAGTACATAATTTTTCTCTCAACCTCGTTTGTTACTTCCATAAGTGTATAATATGAATTTAAAAGAGTAGGATTGACTAATAGACTCATTGCATTAGAGAAGAAAAAAGTGGTAGCGGACTTTAAAAAATTCATACACATATATAATTATTTATAATATATCCTACAATATGATTTGTTGAATTAAGATTAATGGGTTTTTTAAAAAGTAAAACAGTAAACCTTTAATCTGACAAAATTTGGTTACAATCAATGCACTAACACATAAGATATTATTGTCTAATTAACAAAAAATGTCATGTAAGACTACCTACTTTGAAGAATCAATAATTTTATATTAATCACATGCACTGAATTAATGCCCTAAATTAAATTCATAATCCGTATTGTGAATTACTAACAGTTATGTATCCATTCAATTTCTGTATAATTTATCTTTATTGAGAACAAGAGAACAATTTTTTTGCATATATTATTACTAAGCATATATTACTTGTGCCTCACTTTTTTCGTCCATTATTCGCTGAAGTTTATCATTACTGAATGCTTACACCAATGAAGTCAAGACAGTGGCAATTTAATACAGAAAACATCATAGAATTACCAATACATATGTAGGAAATGAATGGAACCACTTAGCTTGTTCTTCGGGTAAAGGTCAATGAACTAAGTCAAAGTGGATTTGTCTGCCCAGTGTGAACAAGTCAAATAAGATCTACCCTCTTCCTCAAGGCTTAGATGTAATGCCTATCACATTACACTAACAATATTATTTTATCAATCAAAATCATTGAAATGCGAAGAAGTACACAAAACTATGTTTACGTCCACAGTAAATGAACTCTCACTTGACAAAGGCGCCATGAATTTAACGGGACATCAATGTTCATCAAATTTTAAATTTAGATGACAGGTGAAATTTTATCAAAGATGTCCACTCGTAGTCCATTGACTCTAAAGGAAATACAGTTTTTCTTGGAGTATTTTTTTTTTTAAAGGGGGGCAAATTTCATATACGTCCATTTTGTCTTCTATAACAAGTCATCCAAACCTTGTAGTTAGACCATTATTTCATCTTTAAAAGTATACATTTTCGGGACAGATTTCAAAACATTTATTTTGCAATGAGCCACTAATGCAGGTCTGGCAATATTCTTTCCAAATAATTCACCATTTGAGAAAGATAGTTTTATATGTTATAAGATCAAAGATACCCTCTAGTATTCAAAGCAAGAAAAAGAATTGCATGTAATTTATGAACTTTTCCATTGATAATTCACACTGTCTTTCTGTTCCTCACAGATAAAAAGCATTATGTATCATCATGTAGTGGGTGTGGCTTTTGAAGGTCAGAATCTAGGTCGCACTGGAGTCTTGTCGCTTGTTCAGGTATGGCTTACCTGGATTTCTACCTCAGTTTTAATTTTAGGCTCATTCAATTTTTAAATTTAACTCTTATTAATTTCGCAACATTTTCTTCAGACTGTTTCTTCACACGAACACTTACAGTGTGTCCAGGGAAATAGGGAACAAAATTAGGAATCTGTTAAAAGAGAAAGCACCAAAAGATTTCATGTTTTATTATAAGAAGAGATACAGTTTAATTATGATTAATGGACAATGAGAAAAACAGCAGATTCCATGTCAGGAAAAACAAATAAAGCTCAACCTAAATAAGCTCATATAAACCAGATAAAGAGAGAAATGAAGAAAAAAAGGATTTACGTAATGGGTTATTTATAGTCATTTTCTTCTATCTGGCACCTAATTTTTAGGTGCCAGGATTTTCGCTTGTGAGGAAAGACATTTTCAAATGGGGGTGAAATGACTGGAATATTTTCTCTAGGATAAGACCTTTTAATTTTCTAGTTGTGGTTTTAAAATCTTGTAGTGTCTCCATTACCAGTTAAGGAGAATAATCCCCAAATCATCCACTTATTCTTTTTTTTTTTATCTTTATTTTTGTTCAGGTTGCAACTGGTTCAGAGATAATTGTTTTTGACATGGTGAGATTAGGAGATGAGGCTTTTAAAGCTGGTCTGCAATGCCTGTTTGAGTCAGAGGATGTAATGAAGGCAAGTGCTTTGTAAAATTGTATGGGATTTTTATTCTTGTTTGATCAATCTGTTTTACTTTATTAAGTCTAAATTGCCTTTATTTATTTATACCTGTCTAAAGCACTCTCTAAGAATTGATTCCTCATGATCGGACTTAACTTGGAATTTATGTACTCTCCACCTTTGCCTGAACAGATTTTGAATGAAGTTTAAAAACTAAATTATATCACTCATAGTCTGAAGTGCTTCATACCAAACCACAGCATGTTAGAAGTTCTTCACACTCATTGACGGATCACAGCCAAAGCGTTTAGACAAGAATGTTTCAACTAAATATAATATTTTTCATTTTCACCCACAGGTGATTCATGATTGTCGATGGGTAGCTGATCTCCTTCGATTTCAGTATGATATTACTATGGCAAACATATTTGACACTCAAGTAGGTGGAACTTTTATTATACTAATCTCTTAATTATCTTTATGTACAGTCTTATTCTTACATAAGTTACCCTTAAATTGTTAATCATATAGGCCTCAAAGTGAGATAAATCACCTAATGTGTGCATCTAAATCAGTGTATATAAATAATTTTATGTTGATTTTAAAATTTAGATTATGGCAAACAATACTTTTCTAGGGTGTGGGATTTTATACTTAGGTATTTCAGTAAAATCTTGCCCTGATGGTCTGTTGTGGCTTTGGCAGTCTTAAGTTGGGTATTATTTCTACACTTTTCTTCTTCAGCTTGTATCTAATCTCTCTCTCTCTCTCTTTGACACACCTGTTCCTTGTATTATATACAGTTCATTAATGTGAACTTATAATGATACAGTAGATGTCTGGCTGCACAAACTAGATTGTTTATTGCCTATTGTTCCACAGATTTAATGTCTTTCGCCAATCCAGTTGTTCACTTTACCTATATGATTCTGATCTAATAACACCCCCCCCCCTCCCTGCCCCCTCTGTCCAACTTTCCCTTTGCCTTCCTGCTCCCTAATTGGTACATCACTATTCATTCTTAAGACTAAGAGCCTTCATTATTCCCACCCAGATTGTGGGCTTTTTGTCTCTTTGATCTAGTTATAACAAATCAGGCTTTCATTGGCTGCCATTCCTCTTCCCCCTCCCTTTGCTGGTCATTTTTCAATGTGTGGCTCATCTCTGTAACTGTACTTGGTAGGTAGAACTATACAATGCACAAGTTGTTCTTTGGAATGTAAGAAATTTATTGTTTTAATTTCAACTACATTTGTTTAGTCGTTAGCAATTTTGTAAGCCTGTTTTGGGGGATATGAGGTTCAAACGGAGATTAAATTGTTTGTTATAATATATTTTACTTAACATTGAAAAGAAGAAAAATCAAAATTTTTTTGTCTGTCAAGTATTAGCTGAATGCAGAGCGTTTTTCAAATCAGAGTTTGTTGGCTTTGAGGTGTGTCCTAATTCTCTCTAGATTGCATCATTCTCATACAAGTCTGTCAATTTTCTTCTATTTCTATACCAGGTGGCCAATGCTTTTGTGCACCGCATATTCAATGAGGGCAAGTGGCCAAAGCATGTACAAAGTCTTCCTGACTGTCTTACAAGTTATCTCAACCTTCAGCGCCATGAGGTTCACAGTCCACATATCAGTGAGGTAATTTTTTTTAAATATGCATTCCCTACACCAAGTCTAGCCCATGTTATAGTGGTGTAATAGGATAATTATTTGAATAGTTTGGTTATCAGGTTCAGACTTGGTGTACTTCTGCCTCAAAACTTATACTCTCTTTAAATGTTCATTTTCAAAAATGTTTTCCTACCATTGATACAAACTTTCATTACACAGTATTGTGCTATTGAAATTATTTTTGAACGTGCTTGAACAAAACCTAATGTATATCACATATATCCTTCTTAATTAAGGAAAACATTGTTATTGCCATGTACTTGAGCCTAGGATAAATTACTCATAAGATATTGGATTTGCTTGGAATTTTTGTTGTTTTTTAGAGCTTTCATTTTTGTTGCTTTAATTGGCTTTAAATTATCAGTATAACCTTTACTTTATCTATTCTGTAAAATTTTGAATATTGTTCAAACTGGTACAGGAAAATGAAATTGGTTGGCTGGAAAGACCATTGCCACCAGAGCTGCTGGATTTAGCCACAAAGAATGCAGTTCATCTTTTGAGGCTTCATCGTGTTCTCCTAGAAGAGATGTTGTCAGAGTTTAAAGCTGCAGTAGAAATATACCTGAACCTTACATCTGGAGGAGTAGAGGATCTGAAGAAACATCAGGTACTTAATGATTGTTTATCAAATTAATACAAGCTCCCCAAATCCACCAAGGGGTCCTGTAAACATAAACCGTTGGACCGATAATCAAAGGAATGTTTCTCCCGTCATCACCTTTTTGCAACTCAGGCCATCTGTTAGTTGACAGACAGCAAACTCCAGAACTTCAACAAAGTTTGTAAACAGCTGGAGCACATTTTCTTGCGCTCAAGTTGACAAAATAGGTGGTTAACAAATAATTCTTTTCAACATTTGCCTCCTCAAAGAAACTTAGTTGTTACTCAACTCATACTGTTGAGCTGCATAACATTCTATTATTTCCAATCAAATTTTCATGTCTTTATCCTTCCTCTTTTGGCTATCTCTCTCTCTGACTAGATGACTAGCCATTTGTTGCCTGCTGCCTTCATGTGCCTCCACACATACATAAAAAATCCATCGGGTAGCTGTAGCAGAAAGGAGGAGCATAGTCGTTTCAAAGATTTTTGGCCTCGACCAGCCACGGCAGTGACAACTAACCTACAGGACCAAAATTTCATTGCAACTGAAGGTAAAATGTCTTTATATTTTGTTATGATTCTCTATAAAACCAATAATTAAAAAAATTTAAGAATTACACATTATGACCTTCGTAGTCAACGTCTAAACACACTCCTTGCAAACATACATATGACAGAATTTTTCTCTCTATAAAGTCTATGCATTAAGGCCTGGCAAAGTCTCTATATCAAATTTTTTCCTACGAATGACCATTAGTTTTTAGTCAATCTAGTCACTAAGGCAAGCTGTCAACACTTCGAAAGATGATTTTCTGACAAGGGAAAATGTACCTCGGTGACAGACATAGCTGCTTTATAAATTATTGGTTTTGATTACAGCCCACTTATTTGTTTTATTTTAAGAGTCTATTATGATTATTTTTCTTAAAAATCCTTCTTTCATTACAGTTTTCACCAACTAAAAATGTGTTTCTTGGTAAAAAAAAACAACAACCCAACTCTGTTGATGAAAAGAGGGACCCAGAATTGAATGAAAATAGGTCTGCTTTGTATGCACTCAAATTCAGATGAAGCGTATGGCAATTTTAGCTTAAATTTTGATCAGCAAATCTGAAAAATCTTGTTTTGAAATGCTTTTCACTTTTTGAAGTGTTATTGTCAGGGATGCCACTTTCCAGAAAATTTCCGGAATTCCAGAAAAATAACGTGGGTCCTGATCCTCCTTAAATTTTTCTGACTGACTCTTGAGTCCGATGTCCGGAAAACTTTTCCCCCCAAAATTCGGGAAGGCTGGCAGACATCGCCCTCTTTTTTATTTATGTCTGAAAAGGAAATGCCTTTCAGCACTCGTTGCTTGCACAAAGCCTATATCCACAGTCACGAGGACCATTAAATTAATTCTTTTCAACTGGCATATGAGAGTTTATCTCCGAACCCAACTAGCACTAATAGCAGTTAACCGTCGATTTCCGTGATCACACCTCATACTTCGGCAGGTTTTTAAAAGTGAAAATTATACGCTGTTAATATTTAGAAGACGCGCCCTTCTGAACGACTCCGCCTCTTAAAGCAAAACAATGTTGTTTCTGATTATCAAATAACTACGGTTAATTGTGCAACTAAAACCCGAGTAGTTTTCAAGTTTGCGAGTATGAAAAGAAAAGCAAAGAAGAACGTTTTTCGACATGTAATGTCTCTTCGTTGTTTATTAAATTTGCCTAATACTGTTTTATCGATATCGTTACTTTAGTTGACCTCATCCGCGTTACGGTCTTGAATCTCTAGTTTATCTGATCGATATAGTTTATTCTTCCGAATAATACCAATCTGTCCATCTTCATCCAGTCCTCGTCGTTTTTTCTGACAAATTGATTCCAGCTAGAGTGTGTTTGATCTGACTCGGATCTATTGGCTATTTTAATGACGGAGCCTTGGCCAAAGCGTTCTAAGCTTATTGATAATTAGATACGCGAATTTAACATGCGCGCTGCTCTGGTAACTTTTAGAAAAGAAGATAATCGAGGTCTGGATCTAGTTAAAGCTAGATTTAACCGAGTTGTATTTTATGTGATAGCTACATTGAATCGGACGACCAGCACATTCTGCATGTAACATAATTTAATTCTAAATTCATATAAACTAGATCTATATCTGGATTTGTGCTAATAATGTTTCGGTATGATCTCCGCATGTTTGGCTCCAATCTTTTGTTAAAAAAACAAAAACAAACAAAAAACTCGTGTTTATTCCTTCATGAAATGGACGCACACAGTTAAAAATTTACTGAAATTCTGATTACCGGTAGTGAAATTAGAGCAGATGTAGAGTAAAAATAAACTTGTTAGGCGGGTAAATATACTGTTAGCAAGCCTCGCTATTTTCTTTAATAAATAAGGATTTGTCATCTCAGGGACATTCTCCTAGCTATTTTAAACAGACGAAAATCTTGAACATTTTCAGCTCCAGGGGGGCGACGCCCCCCAGGCCCACTTTCTCCTCTACAAAAGTTCTGGAAATTTCGCCAGGTTTGGGTGGCATCCCTGTATTGTATTTACTTTGAAGAGCACAAGTTTTTCTTTTTATCTCTATTTTTTATTATTACAGGAAAGAAAGAAGCTAGATTTTATAGCTGGGAGGAAAAAAAACGTTTGTGAAATTCTTTACAGCTGATTTTCAATACCTCTTGTTTGTGACACATTAAAATAACATTTTATTTCTTTTTTTTTTTACATTATTTGCCAATATGTTTTGTTCTTTTTCTTGTTTTTAGTTTCTACAAATCGACAGGATATGGCTTGGATATCAACAGATAACAAAAGAAAGAAAATTCAAAAGAGATTGGAAAAAAAATTGCTTCAGAAAGGCAAGCTGGCATGTGCCAGGGAGATATAATGCATCTAAAAATATAGCATCTTTTCCTTTCTCCCCAGCATATGACAACATGGGCATAGCAGTGGTTGAATCTTCTAATGAGAAAACTGACACTGGTTATGAGACCATAGAAAGGATGGCCATATTGTCTCCCTGTTGTTCTTCAAGGCTAGAAAAAGAGCAGATCAAACTCGTCCATTTGAATCAGCAGGAGGATGAGTCATCAAGTGCAAACTCCACATCAAAGAAATATTTAGATCATCAAGAGCAGTCGATACCCAATGTGATGAAGTACCCTCTATTGCCTACACATGATCACAGTCAAAAGGAAGATATCTCACAAGCCAAAGCTGTGCACCCTGGCCTGGCGTCTGCTTACACCAAAAACTCACAACCTTTCAGCCAAAATTCAAAGACTATTCCTGGCAGTGATGGCATTCTAAGCCTACGTTCTTCCACTCCAGCTGAAATGCAAGAAACTTGTAGACGAAAGATGATTGAGGAATCTCAATGTTCCACTTCAAAGAAACTTTGGGGTAAGTGAATTTTCAACATTTTCTTGAGGTGGATATCATGAAAAATCCCAAATAGAAAAAAACGTCCAATTGCTCTATAACCATTCACATTATGGGTCCTACCAAATTTTAGAGAATTTTAAGGTAATGTTTTTGAGTCAACGGTTTTCATGAAATAAGATATAGTTCAATTAAAAGAGTAAAAAAACCAGAGGATCATAGTAGCAAAGGGGTGAGATGAGGGAAAGAAATATAAAGGGAGAACAGAAATACTTTAGAAGAAGATAGATGAAAGTTGTAGAAAAGGTAAACGACAAAAAATATAGTGATCAGCAAGTTGTCCCCCAAAAATGGACGACAGAGAGAAAGAGTAGAGAGTAATAGATATAGTTGTAAATTAATACTCAACCATGTTTTTTGTTTGTTTTTTATTTAAGCAACAAGGAAATACATCAGTCTTAGACTAAGACTAGAACACTGAAATTGTTTGCAGTTCTGTATAACGTATTTAATATTGCATGTTTCATATAAATTCCATTTAGTAATTATGGTTCTCCCATTTTGGACATTATAGCAGCACTTGCTTCTTTTTTTCTGCTCATACTAGTGTCTTGATTTTGTGTTTGTTATTTTAGACCATCAACATATTGGCAAACACAGAGGTAATCAAGAAAAGGCAGCCCACTTTTATGTGAAGGAAAACATATTGATGCAATCGGTTCAAGAGTCTGGCCCCTCTCCATCAAGCAACATATCCAAATGCAGTATTGTTGAGGACCACGATGGAAAGCATTTTGAATGTTCTGCTTGTTTTGAGACTTTCACTAGCAGAGAATCTCTAGCATTGCATAACATAACACACTTAAAGCAAAAGGCATACACATGTGATTTGTGCAATAAAGATTATGCATCACTGAAAGGCATAGGGCGGCATATTAAAATTCACTCAGGGGTTGGTACTGTTAGATGTGATATTTGTGGTAAACACTATGATTGTCAAAGTCTATTAAAGATTCACAAAAGAACCCATACAGGTGAGAGGCCCTATAAGTGTGATATATGTGAAAAAGGTTTTATAAAGAGCAGTCACTTATATGCCCATATGAGATCAAATCATTTAGATGAAAAACCATACCAATGTGCATGGTGTGATCGTAGGCTTGTAAATACATATAGCAAACAAAATCATGAAAAAATCTGCAGAAAAAAACAGTTTCAGTGTGATGTATGTAAGCGAAGATTTGAATTTCGCTATGAGCTGGACACTCATTTTCAGAAGTATAAGGATTGCATGATGAGGAGTTCTTTTATCTCACCTCAAGCAAAGCCAGTTTGCGATGTGTGTCAAGAAAGTTTCCCTAACAAGATTTTGT
>RQTK01001275.1:42811-62530 GCA_003991915.1 Elysia chlorotica
TTGTGACTGAGAAAAACGTGTCCTTGGCTAATTGTTGTCAAATATATATATATATATATATACTCTTAGTTTGGAAGTCACTGTTTGTGAGTTATTTAATGGAATGTCTTAGCATGAGCAAAATGTGTTTGCTTTCAAAGAATTTTGATGATGCTATTTGCACTGCGTGTTATCATAAAAACATTTTTTTCCATTGAAATGTAACTTTCAGTAAAATCTCAAAGTTAATCTGAAGTATATGACCTATGTTTGTATCTACATACATGTATTATGTTGAATGCACAATTTATAAAGGCAATCTGTAGTTTAAAAAATGTAAAAAAGCTTTCCTAACTCGTCCATTTTGTGAGGTATGAAACTTATGCAGAGAAGAATGAAAGGATAAAAAAAATATATAATTTTTTAGTGAAATAAATAATGTTGGTGTTGAAAAGCCTGAAGACTTTTGTCTTCTGCTTAATCTAGTCTTTGTCTGTTTTACTTGCAGCAGAGAGTGCATGTGTGGTATAAAGCCTTGTTTAAGCTTTCTGTCATATTTTTGAAAATTTTATATCATATGTGTATGTTGATATGAGCAAGAAATAATTAGACTACGGTCCTCAAAACATTTAAGTCTTGCAAAATCTAAAGGTAAGCAAACTCACTCTTTCAACCAAATTCTAATCAATATATAAAATAGCACAGCATAATTAAATTCATATCCAATGAACTTGTACTCAAAGAACACCCTGCATCCAGCAAACATATTTAAAAAATCCTGATATTTCAAGTTCGGAGTTGCTTTTTCTTACATACACAAGTCAACTCTCATCAATACCACAGGCCATAATGTTATAGGTAGAATGATAGTATGGTCCAAAAAAGTCAAAATGATGAACAGAGAGATGAGGGACAAGAGGAGTTGCAGCCTATGAAAGTCTGATATATGTGTACTGAAAACCATGATAACAGATCAAAGGGACAAAGTCGAGATATAACTATAGTAGGGAAGGGTGGGAAGAGTTAAGGGCTGAAAGTCTGATTGTGGAATGAGAGAGGGTAAAGGAAGAGGGAAACTAATTGATGGGGTGACTAAGTGATCACTGACTGGTTCAGCACCACAGCGTATGGAGTTTCGCAGAGGCACAAACAGTCCTTTGGAAGGGTACAAGCTTTTAAGCTTCTGCGAAACAATCTATGCTGTCCTCAGCACCATTCAGGTAGATAAGGGTACTGGATTATCAACATTGTGCTGCACATGGATTTATCAAACCTTGTATCCAATTCCAACAACTATAAAAAAATGATTGAGCTATGTTTAGTTTGTTGAATTTGAGGCATGCTGCAGCATGAAATTATCAGTCAGGGAGGTAACACGCAACAAAAGAAAAGCAAAAAGGAACTATAACAGCTTTAAATATAACAATTCATTTTACTTTTTTATTACTTTTTTTTTAATTTCTGTCTGTCTGTCTGTCTGTCTCTGTCTCTCTCTCTTTCTTTTTTCGTATGTATTATATCTAGACAGAATTTACCCCTTGAAGCACATAATTTGATTAATGTCTCCTAGGTTCCTCTAGGGAGTCCAATACGGCGACTGGCCCTAAGACTTACGTTTGACAATTGTATGTGCTGCCATGCATGAGACAGGGCGGTGATACCATGACTCATGTCTCAGCCTGTCACACTATACTGTCACCGACCCAAACAGTTACAGGGGACTAAAATTGGGGAAAGAAAAAAAGCTGCCGATCGTGGGACTCGACCCCCGCACCTCCTGATCTGAAGACCAATGCTCTACATATTAGCTAATTCGCCCTCCGTGCAAGTGTGGTGCAACTGGAAGCAATGACAAAATGAAGGTGCTGAATTTGATATTAGATCTAAAATCTATATCTATAAAACCCTTTTCATTAGTTAAGCCTAGATTGTTGATCTAGAAAGATTGCTTAAGTAAGCCAAGATTTTAGATTTAGATAGATTGCTTAAGTTCGCCTAGATTCTAGATCTAGATAGATTGCTGAAGTCTAGCGGTAGAGGCAGTGCATTAGAATATTCGGTAGGCTATGACGCTTTGATTAACCAAGGCTAAATCTAGTTATTATAAAAGACGATCTGGAAATCTAAAGGCGAACTATTTTTATTTTTAATTATAATAAATATTATTTATGAAATGAAAAAATAAGTCAAGAAAAACGGACCAGGTAAACCTAGTATTTAGTAGCTTCTATGAAAAATTCATAATTATAGGTTGAGCCGTCTTCGAGCCTTTTGAGAAGAACCCCTCAAATTCTACTAAAATATATATATAATTATATATATATAAGCTTGTTGTCATGGAAAGGGAAAGATTGCTTTGTCTTGAACGTGTGCATTTTTAAATGACTTTTATATCCTGTTTATGCACACGAATTTATCAAACCTTGTATCCAATTTCAACAAACTATATAAAAAATGAATGAGCTTTATTTAGTTCGTGGAGTTTGAGGCATGCTGCAGCATGAAATGATCAGTGAGGGAGCTAACATGCAAAAAAAAGAAAAACAAAGAAACTATAACAGCTTTAAATAAAACAATTCATTTTAATACATAATAAGTGTCCCATAAGTGTCTTCAACAGTTTTTAAGATGGATTAACACAGCATTAATTTTAATGAGATTGGTCTCCAATATGCAAAGAAAGGATCCACTGTAGCAGAAAGCCTTTGCTCTCTCATGTTCGTTCATGTATCATGCACTACACACACACATACAGCTGTTTTCTGTTGCGAGCCATTCTTTATTTTACTCATCTTTATTTCAGTCTCCATATATATATATAAGTTAAAGACATTACACTATTCGCCATATTATGCTCAGCAAGGAGAGAAAAAATAATTATGTAAAAGCAATTGTTCGGTTTGATCCAAAATCAGCTTTGAATACATTTAAAATATTGTTTTTTTCATTTGCTTGAAATTATATTTTTCAATGTTCAAAATTATGTTGCAAGTTAGAGGCAAAAAGAATAATTGACCTGGAACTTATGTAAAATACATTGAATTTTGGCTGAGAAAAGCACCTTTTTTTTCAGTATTTTTTAAAAAGTTGTTTCTAGATGCTTATTAAAATTTGTTTTTTTAAATAACAATACGATACAGGAATAAGAGCATTCATTTTGATAAGTCAATGAATAGTTGTGATAAATGTATCTAAATTTTTACAGCTGTACATACTTAAACGTCCACCAATCATAAAACATTAACATTGCTTTGTGATAACCATGGGAGTCATTGCTAGACAGATTTTGAAAAAAAAATAATAATAGGGAATGCAATTTTACAAATTAGTTTAATCACATACTTGGAATATAATTTTGTTCAACAATCAGTAGCAATTTGAATATCTCTATAGGGATGGTTTGTAAAATGTTTATTTTTCCATTCCAAGTTTCATTTTATTTTTTATTATGAGTTGAACTTTTGCCTTGATCTATTGCTTAATTCCATATTATAGTAATAAAAACCTAAATCAGAGCTCACAGCTACTAAATTTCTAACTTGGAACATAACTTTTTTGTGAAATTGCATTTCACATGGGCTTTGGAAACAAATTCATATCAGTTTTTAAAGTGCAACGCAGATGATTTCACCTTAGAAAGAAACTAAACGTAAAATACATGTAGCCACAGAAGAGACTGAAAAGCACCATATTTAAATCAATACCAATGTGCCAGAGATATGATATGGACACAGCCTAGTGCTTTAAGTTGCGAATGTGCTGGTCACGTAATCAGGCAGGTTTTAAATCTGTTTACACTGACATATCACATTCACAATCATAGAATTAATTGATAATCACTTGTCTCTCTGATATGCTGCATTTTTTTGAAAAGGCAGAAACCAAAAAATCTTTAACTCACAAATATAAATTTGTTACAATACACAAATACACAGTTGTCCAGAACAGGAGAGAGTGGAAACATCTTTCGCAACAATTTACAGATCAGCTCAGGCAGAGGAGTCTGACAAATGAGCTTTATGTCAAGTCAAGCATGTCAGTATGAGTGTTTTTCCACAATATCCTAAACAATATGACAGTGCATGAGAAAAACGTTTTAAACAAACAACAAGCAACAAGTAACAATCAGATATTTTTTTTTCATGTCACAAAATAAAACCAAACATACAAGGTTGAATGTAATTATATATTATCATTGAATACATTAGCACGTTTGAAAAGGAAACAAAATACAAAAGCCACTGGTGTCGGTTTAACATATACAACAGTTATTGATGAAGATTAAAGTTAATGCAGCAGCCATTGACAAAACGTGCAACCCTATAAATACCAGGTTATACTTAAAATTCAAAGTTCCCATTCATTCCCTACGAGAAACAAAATTTGTTGAATTAAGAGAAAACAATGATGTAACAATTCACATATAAACTATAGTTTTATACTTCTACTAATGTTCCCTTCATAAATGTTATTAATTTCATGGACATCTGCTGTTCACTTCAATTAACAGTACTTGGAATCTGCTTAAGATTGACTTCTTGGGGTCAGACTAAAGGTTTATTTCATCCCAAGATTATAGATGCTCTAAAAAGTGACCTGAGGTTTACAGAAAAGGAATTGGTGTTTTTGGAAATAGTTCACGCAAAGCCATAGCTTATCTTCAACAGGATTTGTCAACAGGGATTCCACTGTATGCATAAATTATTAGCACACTTACAAAAGAACCTTCAATTAAGGTGGATTTTCAGCCTCAGTGAGTACATTGCAAGCTTATTGGATATTTCCCAAACATGCAACTCTTATAATTCCTCAATGCGTATATGCTTCAAATGGGTCCAAAAATGTCCTACACCTGCGTATAATCTTTTTTAAAGGAAAAGTCAAATCAACATGTCAGGTGAACGTTTGCAAATCAAAGTGAAATTATTATTAAAAATTATATTTGTATGTCTCTCAGTAAAACTATGAGCGTATAAAGCGAAAAACGCATATTAATGTTCAAATTTCTACTTGCTAATTTCCCCCATCTGCTTCTTGAGAGAAACTGGAATTTCATTGAAATATTTTCCAATCATGCTGACTAAATATCTAGACTTCACAAAATACAAACTCAAATAAATAATACCCAATTTTTGTCAATAGTTCTGCCAAATAATCAGAACATATTGCACAATTTTTACCACTCATACATAATGGCATACTGCCATAGTAAGATGGGCACTAAGCAATATATGCGTACATATATGATTATGAAAATTTATTTCTGTGCCATATAACATTGTATTTTTAAGTCATTAAAACATTGTTTATCTCAAATTTTCCAACAAAACAAGCCAAAATGAGTGGAAAATAAGGTATTGTACATGTTAGATACATAGGATGGCAGAAAATTATTATGGCATAATGCTTTTAACAAGAATTTATATGAATCATTAAAAAGAAAGCAAAACAGGATGATCATATCATATTGGTTGAAATGGCAAGAAAGGTGTATTTAAGTTAAATGCTTAAGACATTTACAAAAAAAATTGTGATAATGAGAAAAAAAGTCATGGCAATACCGTGGCAATATAGTTCACTGAATCAAACTGATGCATACATCTTGCTAAATATTTAATGAAAGTGTTTACAAATTTCGGCCAATGTCAAACTGTAAGTATGAGACAGGAATGTAAGATTGTATTAAATGTTATTTGTTTATTTGTGGAGAAATTAATACTACAGAAAAATGTCTTATGAATCATGATTTGTATTGAATATCTCTATAAAGGTAGATTGGACCAACAATAATCGACCATATTGCAAGGCAAGTCTTTCCCTAAATAATAATCATAATTTGAATAACTTACAAATATGACATATTAAATGCCAATATTTTAGTTGATGCAAAAAATATTTTGGCACAAACATCTAAACAGATATGTTTATGGTATCTTTTCAGCTAAAAATAAAAAGGATGCTTATAGAAACATGAAACCATTAAAGTTATTGGACACATTATGGAAAGATTGCAAATGTTTGTGCACCTTGATTATCTTCTTTTTGATTAATGAAAAGTTGACTAGTTTCAAATTTTGCGTTCCAGTTCTAACTTAGTATTGCACTAACTTATTTCAATATTTTTTTATGACCATGTAAAATATTAAAACTCATCAAATTAAACAACATACCAATGAATCTATCCTGTGTTTCATAAACACCTTGTGAATACATACATGGACAAAACTCAAAATTTAAAATAAGTTAGCTATCCATATTTGAGATTGTGGAGAAATTCTTAAAATATAGAAATGTTGATACATGAAAGCAGGTGTGATAATAGTAAGATCTTTGAAAAGACTGTAGTGTAACTGCAAACGTTTAAAATTTGAATCTAATCATATAAAGTAAAGTTCATTCCATACTGTTTGACAGAGTTTTTTGAATTTGAAATGTATTTTTCTCCCTGTGCTTTACTTTCTCTGTGACTTCAGAGCCCCAAGTACCCATTCTGTGGTGAGTTGACACAGGGGACTCAGAAATAATTTTATTCCACACCTTGGATCAAAAGCAACACCATCACAAAGTGGCTAACGCCCTAATCATTGTGCTAACAGCACTCCCTCAAATCTATAGCTACACATAAAACAAACATTTAAAGTTAAACTATGGTGCCTTTTACTGCCAGTTTCAAAGCGCAGAATCTAAGAATATCACTGTTTTTTTGTCTAGTGCAACTTCAGGTAAAAACACATGAAAGTATTATAATTCTTTTTAAAACAAATGTTTCATATTTTAAAGCTTTGTGAAATAAACATGTATTGATTTTTCAACAGCATTTTTTCCAATTTTAAATTCTAAAGTCATCAAATTTGAATATTTTGATACATTTATGCCATTAAATCTCTTTGAGGTAAAGTTTAATTAGCTATAATTATCAAATACCTTCCAAATCATTTGATAAATCTTCTTTAACGCCAGAATCTAGGGATTTTAGCTTCCTTCTCATTTCCTCATTTTTCTTCTTATTCGCAACATTTCCAGGCTTGCCGTCTTTTACTGGGTTCTCTTGCCCCGACTTTGAAGCATTATGGTCTTTTTGAAGAGATTTGTCAAGTTTATTTTCCTGCAGAATCTTTTTAGACTCACCTTTACCCAAAGCTGTCTCTTCAGCTTTTCTAACTCCAGTATCTTCATCTTCTGTCTTTTTGACATTAACTTTTTCATGCCCACCTTCATTCTGTACCGGCTGGATCTCTTCATGTACAGATCTCTTTGATCTCCCATCTTGACCGCCTTGTTGTTCTTTGTGCCCAGCATCTACTAGTATATCTAGTTGATTCGGATGCTGATGTTTCTGGATGTCTAGTGCGTTAGAGTCCTTCAGCTGTGCCTGGTACTGCCCATCTAGAGGTTGAACTTTTTTGGCGTCCGCGTTGAGATTATCGCGTTTTCCATCATCAGCTTCGTGGATTTGGTGCTGCTGTTGTACTGCTGCGGTACTTGCTGCGGTTGATGGGCAGGATCTACTCCACCAGGTCCAGCCAGAGGCTCCCGCTGCTCATTGTGTACATAGTGTTCCTTGTTCCTGAGAGGGAGATTTTCACCAGCTCCAAGTCCAGTGTTGTCACCAGTCTTCACAGGCGCAGCTTGCCTGTGTAGACCAGCATCTGGTACCTTTGGTTGCTCTGCATTTTGAGGTAAATGTTGCTGCTGCTGCTGTTGTTGATGAAGAGGTTCAGCAGCAAACTGGTTTTGTTGTAGCTGTTGCTGTTGTAGTTGTTGTCTATCTGGCTCTTGGTGGTTATTTACAGGCTGCGCAGGATTTAAACCTAGACCATTCTGCTGTCCGTGCTTTTTTATATCCTCCTGCAATACTTCAGATTGAACCTCTTTCTTCACTTGTTCTTTGAGTTTCTCTTTCTCTTGATCCAAATCATTCTGAAATAAATTAACAATATATAAATATTGTGCAGAGATAAGAAATAAATTTATTTCATAACAGAATGAATAAAGTTAGTTTAAACTCATGTTATTTTCTAAGGTGTAAAAAATCAGCTCTTTTATCAAAATAAAAGCATATGCTTTATTAACCTAATTTCAAAGGTAGGTGATTTCCTAAAGACACTTTGATTTAGAAAAATAAAGTTGTTTTTTTTTAAATCATCTCAATTTTTCTTAAAAAGTAACATTATATGTCTCATCACTTTTGCTTCGCTCTTCAGTATTTGAGCTTAAGATATTCAACTAAGTAGTGTTTATATATTTATGATTCCTCATAGTATATAGGTCACTTCAGGTGTATGGGTCACGCTGTTTATAATTTCTAACTCATTATCTCCCACTAAAACACTTGATAAAATGATTGCTGACATGACTTGAATAATTTGTACTCTGTAAGCACTTTTGTTATTATTGTTGTCTTAAAAAACACTGTAATAACATTGCTATTTCCATACAATGGTTTCATTACTTTCAAGCCACAGGTTTCATAACATTGACAGCAATGGGCAGCAGATGATTTTTTTTAAAGTAAGACATAACTTTGTGCGCTGAAAAAATAAGCACAACTTGTACAGTTTTCAAAGCCAAACTAGCTCGAGTGGATAATGAGTGAAGTGATAAGCGTTCAAATATAAAAGAATCTATGAAACATACAGCTAATCGGCTATAATTTATATAAACAACTAAGAACCACACACAAGTAAAAGTTTCATAAGCATGTTAGCTTTAACTTCTGTAGATGTAAAAAGAAAAAATATGAAGCAGACTAACGGTCCTGATTAAATATAATTACGTTACATTCAAGACCAGCCCAATATTTCAATAACAGGTATCTACATGAACATAAAAAAAATGAAGCTCTTTCAAACACACGATGCGCTGCTCTAACCCTTTTTTAGCCCCATCAATTGAAATGCATGTGTCTACTTAATAAATTAAGTGACAAGCTTTAGCTAATAATGGAGCTACAAAAATATGCGTACGTTTTACTTTTTCTAAAAAAAAAAAAGAAAAATGAAAAAAAAAAGAAAAAGATTAAAACTTTTCCGGGGGTTACTACGATTCCGTTTCAGAATTCAGCTTAAACTCATAAGCATCAACGGTCAGGGTCCCACCTTGAGATCTTTCTCGTGGTGATCCTTAAACTCCTTCAGCAGCTGTCTCTGCTCCTCAAGCAGCTTCTCCTGCTCCTCCCGATGTTTCTCTAGCTGCTGAAGCAGCTCGTCTTGCTTCTTCTCTTTCTGCTGAAGCTCAAGCTCCTGCCGAGGCAACAAAACGATTTAGCTTGTACTAAATGTGGTATAATCTAATATGTGTATTGTGATTCAATATAGGGTGAACTGGCTCAAGTAGTAGAGTGTTGGTCTCCAGAATGGAAGGTCCACAGTTCAAATCCTTGGATGAGTCAGAAAATTTATTTGTCCAATTTCACCCCCTACTGGCTGGGTCTGTTTAATGGGACCGGTTCAGACAGGATTCAAAGTCCCTCTGCCCTGTCTCAAGTGTGGCAGCACGTAAAATTGTCAGATATCAGTCTTGGGGCCCATCAACAATATAGCCTATTCAGTGCTGACGTTAAATGTTAAGCAACAAAAGAAAAAAAAAAAACAATGTGATTTAATGTACTATTACTTGTTATGTACTGGTACCACCGCTTATGTATTTATAGCCAGTGACGGTTAACAGCTTCATCAACAGTTAGTCCGCCTGTAATCACTCACTCATGCTTACGACAGTAAAGAGAGCACAAGCAAAAAGATTGGTCTTGTTACTTATGTTCTACAATGTTTGTGAGAATACTACACTATTCTGAATAGTTTAACATCAGAGACTGTAAGGTGAACTCAATTTTTTTTATCACAGGACAAAATATAGGCAAGAGGCAACCTCTCCACGCGTATAATTGCAAAACATTGCAACAACAAGGGGAGACAAAATAAAGAAATTGTCAGGACCGTATAGCTTGTGCTGCTTCAACACTAACATAATAGAGCTCAAATCTGAATAATGCAGCATCTTTCAAAGAAAGAATATAGTTTGGCAATTTAGCTCATTGGAAAATATTGAACAAAGTGAGGGATGAAGGGCATTTTCACTTTATTAAAAACAAAGTTTTAATGACACTATATTCGAGATAGAGAATTTTGAATTTCAAATTAACTTTCTCATCTTCAAACATGTTCATTTTTGGTGGTGAATAGAGAGCATTCAAGAGAAAATGGAAATCCGAACATTAAAAATACCTTTGCTTTGTTAGCATCAGCAGCTTTGGCATTTTCTTCAGCATCTTTAGTATCCTTGATGACTTTCTCTTCATCTTTCTTCTCATGTTTATCTCCTAAGACAACATGTTGATCTTTATCTGGGGCTTCTTTCTTCATACCTTCTGAATCCTTGACAACATCTTTTACTTTCTGGTGGGTAAAATTAATAAAGTAATTATTTATATATAGTGAGACCAGTGCTATGCAACTCATAACCAAACAAGCAGAGACAGAAAAGCAGATAGGGAAATACACAAATTGGAGATAGAGAGCGAAAGAGTGGAACAAACAGCAGAAAGAGATAAGAAAAGAAACAAAGAAAGTGAAAGAGAAGCTACAAAATCCTTTGCGGAAAGAGAGACAGATTCCCTCTGTTTACTGTATGCAACCAGAGGAAATTAAAGACTTGAAAGATATCATAATGTTCTGACAAGCAAAAATGAGCAAAAAGTGAAAACTGCAGTGTAATCTGCTTAAGATAAACCCTGTTTAAGATAAATTATGGCTTTACATAAAGTGTAAAGTTGGGATAATATAAACTTTTTAGGCTGTTCCCAAGAGTTCAATCATAAGCCGATTCCATTGTACCTCTGGTGCGACATCTGCTGGCTTTACATCTGGGGGGTCTGGATTGGGGGGCTCTTGTCTCCTGTCATCTTTTACAATCACATCGTCTGAGGGAATCAAAAATGTAAGTTGGGTATGAGAGGCATGCTGGGCTTGTCATGCGCAGACTGTTTAAATCATATTAGAATTGGGAAAATGAATAGACAGAGAGCAAGGGGCAGGCAGAGAGAAAATACCTCGGATGGACTGGGAAGATGGATCAGTCGCAGCAAAGGGATTGACCTGATCGTGAAGTGTGAGGACAGAGAGATGTGGAGAGAGATGGTAGCCAACAACAAACAGCACGGCACTCCATGAGGCTGATGAGAAGCATCTAGCGTGATTTAAGTGTGTGCACCCGGCCTTAATTGTCACTATGAATTTTCTTAAGTGAAAATGAAACAAGTTTGAGCTAAAAAAACAGTAAAAAAAAAATAACGCTGTTATATGCTGTGGTGTTCATAAAAAAAACATCCACCAGTAAAATTTATAAGCGTGATTGATATTCCTTTCCTTCATTACATAGGTTCCTTAACATATTTCCTATATAAACAGTCAGTCTTGAATACAAGATCTTAAGTTTTCTAAAAGAAAACAGAAAACAAAATTAAGGTTTACAACCAATGGCATCATAATTATAAAAATTAATTTCCATTAATTAATAATCAATATGGGTGAGTCTTTCTCATCAATAATTATTGAAAATAATGAGGTGAAAGCTGCTATTACCTAAAACAAACTTTATCAAATTTTAAAATGTGGAGGACATGACTGTAGAATAAATAAAACTGAAAAAAAAAAAAAATGCCAGCTTGTCTTTTCATTCAAAATATTATCAGAAAACAAAATACTATTTTAGAAATCAAGAAAATTAAATCAAACAAAAAATCATTTTGTTCTTCTTTACACATGATCTAGCATTGATAATAAAAAAAGTTAGTGCTGGTTTGTGAAACAAAAAACTCTGACAACCCTACTGTCACCTTTTCCATTTCCCTGTTTCAGTACGGATGGTACTGTCACTAAAGGCTTGACGAGCTGCTCCGCCACATTTGCTTGACCCACCACCGGATTGCCCACCACATCTCTGGGTAGCAAAGGCGCCTGGGCAATATCTTCGGGTGGAATGGGTTCCGGAAGGTGACTTCCCTTGTCATGGGAGCTCAATGTTGTATAGGTGCTTAGCAACAGCATGGCCAACCCCAAAACAAGGACAAGCTGGTGATTTAATAATTTATTTATAAATGATCTTTTTTAAAGGGAAAGTTATTCATATAAGGCTATAGGGAAAGAGACAGAGCAAAACAAAATGTACTATAGGTGCTCAGCAATGAAATAAAATAGCCATATAGTTATACATGTAGTTATATTTGTAATGCTAAAGGGAAAGAGCCACAGTGGGAAAAAAAGCCTCCCCACAAACACACATACAAAAAAGAGACTGAGAGGTATAGTGACTGCCCTTGTCTTTTGGGAAACAGTAGTTGGTATAGGTACTCAACAATACTAGCATGGTTACACCCAAAACAAGAACAAGCTGGTGATTTATAGTGAGTAATTTAAAGATGATATTTAAAAAGAGAAAGGAAAGTTATGACACTATATTAAAAGAGTCACAGTGGAAAAAAAAAACCCAGCCCCTCCTCCCCCTAGAAAGAGTCTGAGAAGGATGATAGCTGCCTTGAATTGGGTGACAACATTGCTGAGCAATAAAATAGGCACGCCCAAGACAAGGACAAGCTGGCAATTTGGTGAAAATGGTAAAAATGAAACTTTAAAAAAATGAAAAGAAAAGAAAGGATGAGAGTAAAGTTGTAATGGTAGAGGAAAAAGGGGTGAAATTAAAGATAACAATAATAAGAGAGAAAGGGAGAGAGAAGAGAGAGAAAGAGAGAGAGAGAGAGAGAGAGAGAGAGAGAGAGAGAGAGAGAGAAAGGGACAGAGAAAGGGTAAATAGAGAGAGAGGGAGGTAGAGAGAGAGACAGAAGTAAACGTTAAAAACATGTTTTTTTCAAAAGCAGATAAAAGCACAACATAAATAGAAATAAACCTAAATAGTACAATCAGTTTCGTAGAATTGGAATC
Organism: Elysia chlorotica; assembly: GCA_003991915.1. Lineage (NCBI taxonomy): Eukaryota > Metazoa > Mollusca > Gastropoda > Plakobranchidae > Elysia > Elysia chlorotica. Next base: position 55,729 of record RQTK01001275.1, read on the forward strand.
ATTCACACGAACTATAATGAAAAAGAGCTATATTAAAGGTTGTTTAAAAAAAATGAGATATGATCCAATTATAACACAGTAAAGACCTCAAGTCGCACCCTTACCTGAGCCATGCCTCTGCTTTCGTGTTTGTTTCCCATAACTTTGAGGAAAAACAAAGCCGGAAAGACATAGCAGATTAGGGTCCCCATGATAGCTCCACTGAGTCCGAGAATAAACTCAACTGAGGGAGTATGATACAGAAATATTTTGAAAAAACATCAACAACCACTTTGGTTTGTAAGATGGATAAAAATCAATAACAAAAACAACAAATTGTCTCATTAATGTTAATTCATTTGCCACTTGCCTGCCCCTGACAAACACACACACACACACACAACTAGGCTACCATGGCAACGCTTGCTAAATTTTCCTTAACACTTGCAAAAATTTATAGGAATCAATTCTAGAATTATTGACATTTTTTTTTAACTTCACATGATTATCAGGAAATAAACAAACTTGCCTATGTTAAAAAAAAATATATATAATTCCATATGTTTGAAAGTATATTTCGATTCGAATTTCCAAGTCATTTAACATTGAATGAGAAAAGTAAAAGAAAGCCTTAACAGAGCTATCTTGCAGGCAAATGGAATTGGGTTAAATATCTTAGTTTTTGCTGATAAGACCTTGACTTTAACTTAGAGAACATAAAAAGACCTGCTCCTATAAACAATACATATGTTTTGAATAACAAGTAAATCTTTAATTCCCTAACAGACTTGAGGTATTAATTACATAATGCTATACACGAGTGATATCTTTTCATTAAAATGGGTAGTTTCAGTGACAAATTTAAATATACCGGTACTAAACTTACTTTCAATACTTTTAAGGAAGAGAAGAAAAAAACAGCTCAACAAAACAATGGAAACAAGACTGAAGAGTTATTCAAACGAAGACTTTTGTTGGAAAGAAGAAAAAAATGCTAGCGATTTTACTTAACAATGCACCTAGTGACTGACTCACCATTAGGGATGAGGATGCCAAGAATCATGCAAGTAAGAACGATGAAGACGGTAATACCCTTGAAGAGTTTTTCTGGCAAGTAACCATCCGAGTCCAGGACATCATCATGGGGTTTGCTTTTCTGTTGATTAGTAACGTAGAGTGGGGACAGGTAAGGGGGAGGGGGGGAAGACACATGCTGAGTTAAGTAAAAATGATAAAATTAACCATGCTAGGTTGGTTTCAACTTTTTTGGAAAAAGCCAAAATTCTCTCAGTGAAGATCTCAGAGAAGAAGTCCATGGCGCAGCCTATTTCTGGAGCATAAGGAGAAAGGAATTGTACAACAGGTCCTGAATCATATCAATTATTATCTACAAAACTAGTAATGCACTATCTGATGGAGATATTTTATATTTTATAATCTGTATAAGAAATCAACTACATGTAATAACTTTTCCCAAAGCCAAAATCTATGTCATAGTAAATAAAGCATGTTCATCGTTGATAGCTTCTATAAATTGTAAAATAAATGGATTGCTAAGAATAATTTTCTGTATCTGTAAAAATGTAAAGGATCAAAAAAAGAAAGAAAAAAAAAGAATAAAATACACTTTTAGTGGATACTTGGACGATTTCAATAAAGTTTTGGTGACTATTTTTTAGAGTTAGTGGAAGTGTACCAAAAAAACTTGAGGTAATAAAACAAAAATAAACAATAAACAGTCATGATTGTAATACTTCTACTGATTTCACCATTAATTGACAGGCTTACATTCTCTCATCTGGCTAAAGTTTTAAAATAAAGATTGCTGATTTTTTTCTTTCTTAACTACAAGAAACCAACAGAATGAGATTGGGTAGAGTTGGCAAAATGTCAGTACAAACAATTAATTCCCAGGTTGTTCCTGACTGTACAAAAATAAAGGTATTGAAGTCTGAATTTTTCTGCAAACCATAAGACTTTTCAAACTATTCAACAACAACAGAAGAAATCGTTATAAAAATTGTATAAGATAAAATATGAATAAAAAAATAACTGTAGGCAGAGCACAGGTAAAGAGTTTTGGCTGCAAGAACATTCATAACACAATGGAAAAAAGAGAAATGCATGCGAATTATAGAATTATACATATGTTTGACAGGCTGCATGAGTATTCGAGGATGATTCCCCGAAAGAGATAAAAGAGAAAAGCAAATTAAATACAGCTCTTACTCAAGAAACTCTTTTAACAAAGCGAAAGAATAATAGGTCTAGATTGGATATTTTTAAATGCTCATCTTTTGGATCATTAAATACAGCCCTTTCATATTTAGATTCTAACCCAGTAAATAGTAGTACCGTAGTAGTACTGTGCATGTGTATGATGAGTTCATTCTGTTCATGTAAGCAAAAGCGGTTATAATTATATATTTTTTGTTGTTTGGAAGTAAACATCCGAGTAAAACTGCAAACTAAGCACAAGATTACTTGTAGTAAAAATGTATCAAGACGTACTTCCCGCAATGCAGCGCAAACAACTTTTCAAAACTCTAAAGGAGACTATACAGTTACAAACTCCCTTTGATGCCGCGTAAAAAGAAACTCAAGGAATATCAGATCCTCTAGTAGTGTTCTGTGGATGATTCTTTTACCAGTATTTTGACAGCTGCTTCAAGTATGAAGATGATCAAAACATTATTATGATTAAGTCAACAATGATATCTCTAAAGTTAAAAGAAAGAATGACAAGATTTTATTGTGGTCCTTACAAAACGAACGAAAATTGATATACAACAATACAACTCAAAATACAATGTATATCCTTCTAGGACATCAAGATAATCCTTATGACTTGTATAATGTCCAAATAATTTCACTATATTCCCATTTATCAATGCTCGCATTTAAAAAATAAATGAAATCAGTTTGTTTGGAGCTGTCATAATTCTATTTATTGGTAATGTATTTAATATTTTAAAGAGAGGGAGACAGGGAGACAGAGAGACAGAGAGAGAGAGAGAGAGAGAGAGAGAGAGAGAGGGGGCAGACAACGGAGAGAAAGAGAGAGGGAAACAGTGAGTGGAGAGAGAGAGAAAGAGAAAGAGATAGAGAGAGAGAGAGAGAGAGAGAGGGAGGCAGAGAGAGCTTAATAAATTGAAATCAGACTCATTTGGATCAATAGTAAGAATTAAATTATGAAGCCATTAATGATGTTACAAGGATTAGAATGCACCTACAACTACAGTAAAAGCGTTAACTGTAAAAAGAAAATTAAACACTGAAAGCAAATCAGAACCACTGTGTGCCTACAGAATGAAGCATGTTGGCTAAAATGTAATGCATCATAGCACAATTGTTTATTTAAACAAGAACTCTATGATTACAACTTACTTTGACAAAAATATTTTTTTTAAACCAACTGAAAAGGATAGCAACCACGTCAACCATTGTCATAAAATAGACTATCTACCGAAGATTTCAGAACTAAAAAAAGGATTGAAAACTTTAGAACTTGCATGTTCTTTTACCAACGGATTCCCTTGAAGTTCAAAATGAGCGAGACCAATGGATTGCCAATAGTTTAGAAAAGTGAGTGAGACCAATAAATTGCAAATAGTTTGGGAAAAAGAGCGAGACCAATTACTAGCCATTAGGGAAGAGAGGGTGAAGGATCGAGAAAGCCTACATATGGGATAAAGTAATTAAAAACTGCCAGGATCTCTACATCATGAATCAGTGTTTGTGACAATCCAATGTATGGATTAGAGGATGCTAATAACAAGAAGTACACAATTAATGCAAAATCCAGGGCACGCATTGATCGCAATTGCACAGAACCATAATTATATGAGATTCTAAGTTACAACAGCTGAATGAAAATCAATATTGAAAACAACAAGCAAGACTGACAAAAGAAGAAAAAAAAACAAGTAAATAAAGACTAACACTGTTTTCATCCATCAACTCAAGTTCTCGGAAGAAATTTAGATAACCACAATTTATTTAAGAATCATTATATTACATGTTTTAAAGCTATACATAGAATCATGTGCATGTCGTATTTTTATTTCCAATTTTCTGATATACACGAACAATTTGAGGGCTTTTCAAAAAGTGAATAATCTTTAGCAGCAAAAATATTAACTTTGCCATATTTCACTGTCAAGATACAGATACTTTTTCCAACTTCTTTTATCTTGTGCTTCGTAATAAGAAGCCTTTTTCTTTGCCCATGACTTCCTACAACAGACGTATATGAAGGGACAAAAATAGTGCATTACTTTTAAATATTTCAGCCATTTTGACACAAGAAAATACACATTAGATGTAGTCAGACTCAACACTTAAACTGTTAAAGACTCAGAGCTGTAGAACTTCTGATCTTATAGGTTACATCTGCATGCACATGATTAGAGGCATACGCCCACAGCACATATTAGCCCTATAGTATTATTACAGGAAAAGTGTTGTAGATCAACACAACGGCTGGTTTGACACTTGCTCATTCATTCAAATTATTATGTATTGCAATGAAGTGTGAAAACTTTGTTTTCAGTCATTTTTTACAGTTTTCTCTCTCTCTCACCCACTCTGATTCCCCCCCCCCCCCCCCCCCCCCCCTCCCCTTGCCTCTCAACGGCTGCAATGAAATGTGAACTTTTGTTATCAGTCATTTTTTACAGTTTTCAATTTGTCCTCAAAGTGGTTATTAAAGATTCTATATATAAATTATCTTATGTGTGCATTTTAGATTTTTTTTGCTTAGCTTTGGTGTCAAAATAATCGGTGAAAATCAGCATTGTATTTTTAGAGTCCATGAAAAGTTTTAAGTTGTTTATATGACCATCATGTGTAAGAATTAAAATACAACAATCAGCAATGTGTGTTACCAGACCTGACCTCTATAATTATGTGTCTTTAGATAAATCTAAGATTACATCTATTTTAAAGTATTGGATTACTTCAATCCTAGTTATTTCTGAATACCAACAGAGTAGTCAGCAAAGATTATAGAACATAATATAGGAGAATAGATTTAAAGGTGAAGTCGTACCACAGAGCAAAACAATTTAAGTTTTTTTTATTTTCTTTATCTTTGTGTACAATTTTAACACTCATAATGAATACTGGTACTAGTGTGTTTTTTTTTTTTAACAACAACAAGAAACAAACCAATTATGTAAGGTATACATTTGGGGGCAAAAGAATTTGATCTCATAGTTTAATGCAAAAGCTTTATTTTCGCCGATATACAATTGTCCATGCTTTTAAAGCCATTCTCCATTTTATCGCATTAAAAAGTTTCCAATGAAAGCACATGATATAGCACACATATGCCTTATTATATATATAATGTGTGTACCATATTTAAATGTTATACACTACAGTGGATTATAAGTGCAAATTTATGATCATAAGTGCAATACAGTTGAGCATCATTATTTAGAAAATAGTAAAAGGTTGGAATGAAGAATTTGTGTGTACAACCAAAAAAAAATGTTCAACAGAGAACTGAATAACTACAGGCATATGACACAAGCAGAGAGGTTGAGTCTTATCCAATCATATATTCCCTGCATTACAAACCTGACTTGATTCGTCCATATCAGCCACATGCAACTGAGGAGTTGAACAGCAGTGCTATCTATTGGTATACATGCAATTTACTATTCAGACAAAAATAATTTACAGGAGTGACGGATGTGGCCATGAGCAATTATATTTAAAATGAAGCTACTATTAGAAAATTTTAGACAGATAAGAAGAGATTTTTCTTATTGAGTTCAAGTAAAAATTATCTACACTGAGATGAAGAATGTAAAGTGCAGCATCCATTCCTCTGGCCTACTGTCTTTCATATTTAAAAAAGAAAGAAGTCTATTTTTAGAAGCTAATGAGTATTTTCTCATGACAGTTATCCCCTGCTTATTTTCTGCTCAGTCCTTTTGCCAGATATAGATTTCAAAGCATTCACATTTTTTTCTCAGGTTAGTACAACATTTATCATACTCACTAAGGTACCTATCTTATTTAAAGTAGTGCCAATTTGTCTCTCTCAGTCTTCGAGAACTAATATTTTCATATTCACTTGACAGGAAGAGAGCAGTGTGCTATATGCCCAGTAACACAAAGTTGAGAGGGGACAGACACCAAATAAGAGCCATAGCAAGTAAACAGAGTAGTATCTGATAAGCTCAGTGTGCTGAATAAAAAAGAATAAGAAGTGACAAAAGATAAGAGATTTCATGGACAACTCTTCCTGTTCATTCCTCCTCAACCCAGTTATATATGCAGGAGAACAGCAAAGGAAATGAAAATGGACTGAAAACAATAACAGCGAGTGAAAAACAGAATCTATTAAAAAAAAGGGTTAAAATAACCATGTCATTGAGTGGGAACTGTCTGCATCAGTCATAAAATGTAGTCACAAAAAGTATATATTATGCGAAACATTTTTTTTCTTCAATATTTTGATTGAAGGTTTCGGATGAGAAAAAGTATTTACAGATTTCCTATTTGACCTATTTTGCAAAAGATTCGTGGGGAAAAAGTCCATTTATTTGCATAGTTACAGTATACATGAAAATACCTTTTTTTATCACTTGTGAAAAAAAATATTGAAGAAATGATAGTATATGTTGTAAAATAACAAGTTTAAGTTACTAAAAACTGCCGAACATATATATTATATTTATAGCAGTTAATGAACTTGTATCATACATACTTTATATACCATTTCTCTCTCTCTCTCTCTCCCCCTCCCTCCCTCACTCTGCCACCCCCCCCCCCCCCCCCACCCCCCCCCCCCCCCCCCCCCCCCCCCCCT